>QLOT01000954.1:0-35160 GCA_003313875.1 Russula aff. compacta
ACTCCCTATGAGCCGCGTCTAGCATCACCTAGTACCTTGTAGTATCTTCTGGTCGATTCTGATTTACACGTCATAGCTACTCCCATCGTACTGACGTAGTACAAGTTCTGATACCTTCGCGAAAGTTCTGGTAGTATGGATATGTATTTAAGTACAGAAGTCGAAGCACTCAAGCCCTAAGCTTGAGTTGAATCACATTCCCGTGTTCTCAGCTAAAGATCTTCGGAATCCCTAAGTCGACTGCTCGGTACTCCAGCGACCAGTCTTGGCTTAGTTCTTCGACTTCTATCTCGCTCTCAAAGAAGGGTTGTACTTATCATACAACCTTCTACCTCTACCCCGAACCCTTGACCTGCTGACTCAGCCTACAGATTTGTTACGCTAACGCGTGGAACGGTACACGGCCGTTACAATATGTAGGAGCATCACAAGGATGCAATGTAACCAAAAGTATAGTACAGTGCCTCAGGTGCACATGAGAACAAATGATCTGATCAGACTCCTGGCCTGTTCCACAACTTACAGGAGCGCAAGCAGTTGAATGCTTACCCCAGGCCGGTTACATCACTCCTCCGCTAGAGAGGACATCCTCGTCCTCGTCACCATCCCCCTCATCACGCTAGCTGTGGTTGGTGTTCCTCCTGGAAGCTGATGTGGCTAACCTTCTCTCCAAGGCACGCTGCCATGAGGCAATCCTCACTTGCCTCCTTTGCTGCAAGACTTGCTCGATAGTCTGCCTCCAGGAGCTTGTATTCCCAGAGGAGGCGGTTCGCCCAGTCATCGAGCTGCTGATATCGCGAGACCTCAGCATACATGCTCCAGTTGTCGAGTTCAAGGAGGGCCTCCTCAAGGGGCCAGTAGTCGACAGTGTCGCCCCAGAGGCAAGCGCAGAGCCAGGCGGGGAGGGGTTTGAGGGGTTCCTCTCTGTAGTCATGACGCGTGTGTATGTCAATAATATGGGCATCCTGCTCACCCCATGCTGTGGCTGTGAGTCCAGCCACACGACTGTTGTCCAGCTGTTTGATGTAGTAGGCTGGGAGTTCTCCCTCCTTGGTGGGGATCGTAAATTCTGGGAGGCGGCCCTCATTGAGGACATAGCCCTCTGGGCATTCGAGGGGCTCCTCCAAGACCTGGACCCATTCCTTGAGCTGAGATCGCTCTCAGTTGAGATCGTTGATCTCGCATCGGAGGATGCTGAGCTGCTGCCCAGCGTCATGTTGTTACTGCTGGATAGTGTTGGTGAGCCCCTTGATGAGCCCACATAGCTGGGAGGTGGAGAGGTTCTCATGGCCATCCACAATGGCTGATATGGTGGAGGGGGAGAGGGGTCCCTCCCATACTGAGTTGGTGGCGAGGTTATGGAATGGCCCTGGAATAGGGATATGGCTGGAGGCGACAGTGAAGGCGGGGATGGTGACAGGGACCAAGGGAGCGAGGGGCGTCTGTACAGGTTCCTCCTGTTCTAGATAGTCGAGTCCCATGGGCTCAAGACTTCTGGGGAGGCGCGGTGCCGGGACAGGGAGTGGGGATGATGGAGAGGATGGGCCAGACATTGTATCTCTTCTTCAGTGAGAGCTATGGTGGACGCAAGGGAGGTGGAAGCTATGAGAGCTGTTGTTGCCGGGGGTTTCTGCTTCCCTTTTATGCTATTCAAGGGCCGGCATTTGTGATACTCCTGAAGGAGATCTGGGGCAAACACCTGGTCAGCTGGTTCCCAGGTGTTATCACTTTCAGGGTAGCCCCACCACTTTATTAGATATTGCAGGGTCTTCCTTCTTCTGTGGACCCTGTGATTTCTGATTTGCTCCACCTCATATTGTTCTTCTCCCACAAGGTCCGGTGATGGTTGGGTATAATTTGGCCTGTGTTCCTTTGTTTCCTTATATAGGGTTAGCAGCCCAGCGTGGAACACGTTGTGGATCTGCCAAGAGGTGGGGATGTCCACGAGGTATGCCACTGGAGATATCTCTTTTAGTACCTTGAAGGGGCCGTATTGTTTTGGGTTTAATTTGGACCCTTGATGTGGGAGTTTCAAGTGGGTCACTTCGAGCCATACTTGATCTCTGGGTTTGAATTGAGCAGGTGGAACGTCCCATGCTTTCTGATTGATGGCCTCGATGGCCCTGTCCCTTGCCTCTTTCATCTTTTGTACCCTGGTTTCAGCCATCTTGTTGTTTGTGGAGATGCTATCAGCTGGGTGTAGTGGCGGTTCATACCCCCAAAGAATTTGATTGGGCGATAATCCCGTGGTACTATTCCTTCGGTTGTTGTGTACTGCCATCACAACTGGGAGCCATTCTGTCCAGTCTTTGGGTTGTCCTGCCGTCACCAGTCTTAGGTATTGCTCTACCCATTGATTCTTCTGCTCTGAGAGTCCATCAGTTTGGGGATGGAATGCTGTAGACAGGTTCTGCTGAATGCCCAATCGTTTGGTGAGTGCCTTCCCAAAATGGGATGTGAATCGAGGGTCTCTGTTGCTGATTATTTTTGTAGGGAGGCCAAACCATGGATAGAGATGTTTCAGATATAGCCAGGCTATGCCTGGTCCTGTGATGGAGGTGTTACATGGTAGAAAGATTGCCGCATGTGAGCATCCCTGGTCGACGATGGTGAGTATAGCATCGAGACCATTCCATAGGGGTAGCCCAGTGATGAGATCCATAGCCACGCTCTGGAAGGGCCTCGTTCCTTTAGGTGTCGGAATACGGAATAGTGGAGTTTTCTTTTTGTGGGTAAGGATTTTCGCTTGCTGGCACGTTGCACATCCTTTAATATATTCCGCCATCCAGGTTTTCATTTCTGGCCACCAGTGTGTTAGTTGCACCTTTCTCAACATTTCATCTCTGCCTGGGTGTCCTGCTGTGGGATGATTGTGGGCATGGGACACAATGGCTCTTTTTATTTCCTTTACATTAGGGACTATGGTTTGACCTTGTGCGGTTGTGGGGGTGGTTTTGATTGTGTTGATTTGTTCCAGAGGGAATATGGTGATTGCTTTGTTGTCTTCTTCTCCAAGGTCTGCTCCTGGCGGTCTGGAGAGTGCATCTGCTGCCGTGTTCGTCTTTCCTGGGATGTATTCCAAGGTGAAGTCATATTCTTGTAGGTCTGCGTGCCATCACGCTGTCCTTCTGTTCAGGTTTTTTGGGGATTTCCAATATTGAAGGTTGGCATGGTCCGTGCGGATAATGAATGGTGTTTTGGTCCATCCCAGGTATTGTCGCCAATGGGCCAGTGACTTCATGATGGCTAACAGTTCCCTTTCATAGATGTCATAATTTCGCTCAGTGGGTGTGAAGATGGCTGAGTAGTAGGCAATGGGATGGAGGATGGGTTTGTGACGTTTGGCTAGTGTAGGTGTAATGTTTTCTCCCTTCTGCGAGAGTACGGCCCCCAGGCCATATGCTGAGGTGTCCACTTGTAATACAAATTGCTTGTCAAAGTTTAGCTGTTTGAGTACTGGGCTCCTGCACATGAGGGTTTTCAAGGTTTCGAACACCTTGTGCTGTGGCTTGTCCCAGTGCCAGGGTGTGGTTTTCTTTGTAAGGTCAAGGAGTGGTCTGGTGATTTTTGAGTAGTTGGGTATGAAGTATCGGTAATACCCTGTCAAGCCCAGGAAGCTTTGCACATCCTTAGGCTTTTTGGGTTGTGGCCAATCTGCCACTCCTTGTAGTTTTTTCGCGTTCATTTAAAGTCTTCCTTTCCCTACGTTGACTCCGAGGTACTCGATTTCATCTCTTTCAAACTTGCATTTCTCTGGTTTTAGGTAGAGGTCGTGGGCGGCTAATTTATCCAGGATCCTATGGACATATTCCCGGTGTCTCTGCTTGTGCTGTTCCTCAGTTTCGTGAGGTAGTTTTGCTGTGTGGATGGCAAGGTCATCCATATATACTGAGAGCCATCCCTCCCCCACTTCTGGCCTGAAGATTGTGTTCATCATCATTTGGAATGTTGCCAGTGAGTTGGTTAACCCGAAGAACATTACTGTGGGTTTAAAGAGACCTTCTGGGGTGAGGAACGCTGCTTTTCATTCATCTCCTTCTTTGATCCGGATATTGTTGTATCCCCATTGCACGTCGAACTTGGTGAAGAGGGTGCATCCGCTGAGTCAGTCTATTACTTGAGGAATTAGGGGTGAAACGTTCCTGTTCCTCTTTGTCCACTTGTTGAGGGGTCTGTAGTCCTGCACTGGTCTTAGTTTACCATCCTTCTTCTTTACAAAGAAGAAGTTGGCTGCATAGGGGGACTTAGAAATGTGGATGGTTCCTCTCTTCAAATGGTCTTTGACGAATTTGTGAACCTCTTCCTTTTCTAATTGTGTGAGGGGCAGTAGTCGTCCTGCCAGTAGTGATGCTGGTGCTCCTGGTAGCAGTTCAATGGCGTGGTCCCAGACTGTATATTGAGGGAGTCTCTGGGACTCTTCTTTGCTGAATACTTTTGAATGTCTTTGGTACTCTCCTGGTACTTTGCCTTCTTTCGTTTCGCTTGTGGTGCCAACAGTGATTCTTCCAAGGAAGTATTGTGGCTGGTATCTTTTTATTGGTTGTGGTGCATTTTTTGTCCTTGGGACATACTGCGCTTTGGCTGCATTTGGAGCCAAGAGGATGATGGGGAGATGGCTCATGTCAATCCACCCTCTTTTCCAATCGATCTTTGGTTGGGTGGTGGCGAACCATGGGTATCCCAAGATGGCCTTGTGTTCTCCTAGATCCGATAAGAAGAACCTGTGATTTGTCCTTTGGCTACCCATTTGTAATTGCAGATCAGTGTAGTACTGCAGTGATCCACTCTTGTTTTGTGTACCATCCACATTGTACAGGGGTCTCGGTTTAGCTAGTCTTTTGATTGGTAGCTTAAGCCATCGTGCATAGGACAAGTTCATGAACTTTTCTGTGGCTCCTGAGTCCACTAGTGCTATAGCATCAGCTCTTTTCGCAATTGATCGTGTGTAGAAATGGACTGTCATTGATTTCCTATTTGACATGTACACATCGTTGCTATTGATCCACCTGAGTAGTGCCAATCTAATCAGGCAGTGGGAAAATCCTCCGAAGCTCCCATCTCCTTTGCCAGGCGTTGCTGGTCTTCCACCGTCATTCTTTGAAGGTGGGCATGCACAGTTGCCACAGAGTCTTCTTCAACGTCTCCCATTTCTTGGTCCTCATCGAAGTCAATGAGGTTAGCTTGGTTTTTGCCATTCCATTTTGTGTTCTGGAAGGCTTGCTTGGGTCTGCTGGGGCAGTTCCTGGCAAAGTGGCCCACCATTTTGCAATTGAAGCATGCGTTGGCATCGCCAAATCCTGTTACATTTCCTCGACTGCTCTGGCCTTGCCACCAGTTGCCTCGTCCTCTGCCTCTCCAGTTGTTGGGTGCGCGCCCTCTGCTGAGGTCCATGGGGACCGGGATGTTATTCATGGTTCTGGGGGCATTGGAGGAGTTGAACGGGGGTTGCGGCATGGGCCTCCATTGGTTGTTTTGTCCTCTTCCTGAGTTGAAGAAGGGTCATTTGAACTGAGGGTTGAGGGTTCGATACGCATTTCCCGTGCTGAGGGATTTTGCAATGCCTTCAATGGTGGTTCTGGCTTGGGTGAGGATCTTGACCCGTTCTTTTAGCTCCATGTAGTTCATAGGGTATGGTGGGGCCAGTGCCTTTTCAAGCATGTCTCATGGTATCCGGTGTAGGAACATGTTGTAGGTTTCTTCGTTCCCTACAGTGTAGTTGGCCTTTTAAAGAAGGCCTTTGAATTTGGTGATGTATTTGTCGTAGCGGTTGCCCTGCATTTTTAAGTCCCTTAGTTGGGTTCTGGCCTTTTGTGCACTCTGGGTGTCTTGGAATTGGTCTGCGAATTCTGTAAGGAACTGGTCCCAGAGGGCTGGGATGTTGTCCGCTGGAAGGGCAAGGCCATCCAGCCAACTTCCCATGTCTCTGACCCATTGCACTGGTTCTTCACCTTTGATCTTAGTGTGAGGGTGAATGCTGCCTTCTTGTATGGGGAGTCGTATCCTGCCACTCCCTGGTTGATGCGGAAGTATGCCTTGACTTCTTTGATGAAGTCGTCCACTTTGGTTCTATCTCCAGTGAAGACCTGGGGAAGTTGTCCCATAGCCTTGATGTCGGCTGGGACTTGTATTGGAACTTGTGCAGCTGCTGTGTAACTGGCCTTGGGTGAGCATTCAACTGCTCGCGCTCATGTAAGTTGGGGAACTGGCCCAGAGTCTGTTGTGTCTGCATAGCTGTGTGTTCTTGTGTGTGCCTGAGGCACTGTACTATACCTTTGGTTACACTTTGTCCTTGTGACGCTCCTTCATATGGTTCCTATTGTTCTCCAGGAATCATATGCTCCCTGGGACACTTATTGTCCTATTGTCAATCCCCTTTTAGACGTAGCCTTTGTTCTCTTTTTGTGCTTCCCATTGTCCCCAGTTCCAGCCTATTGTTTCGTCTGTATGGAGTACTGTACACAGCCCTGGATCCTAGGATCCCCTCTTAGTATAAATAGGGACTCATAGCTACCTTGTACCAGCAAGTTGAGTCTCCTGTCAATCACAGTGGCTTTACTCTCCATCTATTCTCTACTCTAAAGGGTGGCTACAGTGTTGCAGCACTGCAAGCGGGAACCCATACTGCTCTATCTGTCTTCTAAAGTCACAGCAGAGGCTTAGCTATAGTCTTTTGTTGCTGTCAAACCCTTGGCAGTGACATGCTGGTTGTCCTGGACCTCCTGTGTCACGGCTCCAGAGGGCCGTTGCAATGGGAGCACTCTCTGTAGCTTCTAGAGAGCTTGCTGCGGCTTCGGTCTGGGTGTCACACCGGGCCTAGTGTCTGGGATAGAGATGAAGGGGGCTAATGAGGTCACAAGTTGTCTGGATTGCTAGACCAAGCCAAGCTTGGTTCGGTCTGCTGCGCATTCGAGCGCTTATATACAATGAACCAGTCTGCTGACTAAGTAGGTACCTGAGTCCTTAGTAAGACTATGTCACAGCTGAGTAAGTACTCTGTAAGGATCAGTAAGCAAGGTACAAAGTATCAGTAAGCATCAGGGAAATCATCAGTCATAGTATCGTACATCAGTCATCTCCTCTGAGTCATCATCAGTGAGGTAATTATACAGGGTCAACCAGGGTAAGTCACGGAAGTCATAACATGACCCCCTCCTCAAGGGCGGTTCCACACGCCCCATGGTACATGCCCCATCCATGCATGTACCTGTCCTGGCCACACTTTCCGGGTCTGCCGATGTCCTTGTCTAATTGGTGTCATCGACGTAGTGGACTTCTCGAATCACTTGGATTTTGGGGTCCCACACGTCACGCTCTCTGTAGCGATCCTCCAGTTCATCTGTTGAAAGATCTATGAGATTTCCTGTTTGTGGTGGTTGTCTTCCCCGGAAGGGACACGTGGTAGGTAGATTGATTCTGTAGTGTCGGTGCATTGGGGCCACTTGGCAATGTCATGCGCCACCCTGCATTTGCCTTCGGGTGCATAGGTAGTGGGGAGTATCGCAGTTGCGGGCTGGGTGGTTGAACAGGCAATATTGGCAGTGTTGTGGTCTACGGCACGGTCCTGGCCCTTGTCCAGCTTCAAGGTGGGGTGTGCGGTGCCTTCCTGCCATGATGTATTCCCAGCAGCGTGCACGGTCATCTTCAGCTTCTTCAATTCGCTCGACAATCACACTGGTCACCCCCACCTCCAGTAGTTGTCTCCCTATCACTTTGATTTCTTCTGCGTTCTTCCTCTTAGCTCGCTCCACGAGCCCTCGTTCTTTGAAGGCGAAATCCTCCAGTCTTCCTACTTGCCCCTCTCGCTCCCGTAGTTGTATTTTGTCGAGCTCCAGTTGTCGGAAGCGATGGACGTCAGCATGTATCCCTGGGTCATTGATGTCCCACAGAGCTTTGTTGAACCCCGCATCCATTATTGTTTGGGTCCTGACATATGGGGTTTTGAGGAACTCTTTGTCTCCTGATTCCTCCCAGGACTGGGCTTGGATGTTTGTGGCATATCACGGTGCATCGGTGTCTTCGGTCATGTAGAGGGTGGGGTGTCCCAAAGCGCAGTCAACCCCCATATAGGAGAATTCTTGTTTGACGAGTCGTTCTCCTCCACCTTCGTGCCTTGGTAGGAAGCGTAGTTGTCATCGCCATGGCCACCCTGGGTGTTGTGGCCCCTTGTATGTGGGTAGCGGTCTGGAGGGTTCTCCTGCCTCCTCCTCCACTGCTCCTGTGCTACTGTGCACCGTAGACGGGAGGTGTTGTAGGGATTGGGTGGTCTCCCCAGTTTCCGCAGGGCTGAGACTTTGGACGTGGTATGAGGGGGAGAGGGAGATGCTCATGGATGAGGGTGTTTCTTCATTGTCTGTCAGCAGTGGAGTCGGTTCTGGTGCTGTGGTGTGGGGTGGCTGTGTTGGCGTGACTTCTGTAGGCATCATGCCTGGTGGCGTGAGATGAGGCTCACTGGCTGGGACTCGCAGTGATTCCATGTAGAAGCGTCGGGGCGTCCAGAGGTCATCAGTGTCAGTCCCTCGGTTGATGCCCCCTGCGAGGGCTGCGGCTAGGGCTGGGGATAGGTCGACGTCTGCCATCTGGGTGACTCCAAGGAGGTGTTGAACGATGTCAGGAGGTGGTGCACTTTCTCAATGACTGGCACTTGCTGCATCTATGGCGATGTAGTTTACTTGGGGGAGTTGTTCTTCGGCCATGTCGGTGACGCGGATGTTGGTCTTGCCTGTAGTTTGTTGTTGCTCCTTGTACCTTTTTATGGCTTTGGGTGCATGGGTGTTTGATGCCGGTTCCCAGGAGTTGTGCGCCGATGAGTACCCTTTCCATTTGATCCTGTACTGTAAGGTTCTATGGCTGCCGTGCCTTCATTCTCCTGTGACGGCCTCCACTTCCCATTCAGGTTCCCCATTAATAATCTCGGGTGGTGGTTCTAGAGGGGTTTTCCCATGCATGGCAGTCTCCTTGTAAGGCGTTAGTAAGGCCATGTGAAAGACATCGTGGATGTGCCAATGGGGAGGCAGTGCCAATCGGTATACGACTGGTGATATGACCTCGGTGATTTTGAGGGGCCCGTACCGTTTGTCATCCAATTTTCCTGCTGATTGGACCTTGGTGAGGTTTGTCCCTTTGAGCCGCACTTGCTTCCTAAGGCATATGGTGTGAATTTATGCCCTTGTCGTCCGATCCATGTTTGTTGTGCGTGCTTCATAGCTTTTTGCGCATGCCACCGTAGTCGTTGGATGGTTTCCTTTCGTTCCTTTAGGGATGGTATAATGTCAGTGCAGAGCACTTGATGCGCCCTTGGTATAAACCCCATGATTGCTTCAAAGGGGGTGATTTTGGTAGTTTCGTTCGGCCACACATTGTGCATATACTGCGCGATGGGGAGCCACTGACTCCAATCGGTGTGGGCTGCGTTTGTGTATAGTTGTAGGTATTGTTCCAACCATTGATTGGAACGTTCTGATTGTCCATCAGTTTGGGGGTGGTATGCACTACTGATATTTTGTTGCACCCCCAATATGTGGCATAGCTCTTGGGTGAAGGCAGCTGTGAATCATGTATCTCGGTCTGAGATGAGTCTTTTAGGAATCCCAAAGTGGGGAAAAACTTTTTCGGCATAGAGTTGTGCGGTTCCTAGGGCGTCGATGTTTTCCGTACAGGGTAGGAATAAGGCCGCTTTTGAGCAGCCCTGGTCTGTGATGGTGAGAATTGAGTCGTATCCTCTGCTCTTTGGCAGTTTTACTATGAAGTCGATGCTGATGGTTTCAAAGGGGAGTGTATTGATAGTTGTACTAATGGGGAATAATGGTGGTTTGGGTTGTGTGGTGCGTGGTTTGGTGGCTTGGCAGCATGTGCAGCCGCTGATGTAAGCCGCTACATCTTTTCTCATGTTCGGCCACCAGTAATCTCTTGCGAGGGCTCGTAGTGTCCTTTTCTGTCCTGGATGGCCTGCAGTAAAGAAGTCATGGTAGAGGGAGATTACCCCTCTCTTTAGCTTGTCATTTCCCACAACAACAAGTTGTCGGTCACGGTGCCATCCACTTGGTGTGTTGGTGAGTGTGGTGTGTTTTTGAATGTTGTTTAGCTCATTACGATGGTGGTTTTGGGCCGCGCATATGCTCAGATCAAGCTCATGGGCCGAGATGGTGTCTATGAACATTTTGTGTGGTAGCCCAACCTCCGCTGGAGGTTCGATGGCCATGTAGTTGGGGCGTTGCAAGAGGGCGTCTGCGCAGTTGTGTATGCCAGGTTTGTGTTTGATCTTGATGTTATACTGCATGATTCTGTTGATGGATCTTTTAGTGCGGTCGCTGAGTTTGTGGGGGTGTCGGTAGTACGTGAGGTTCGCATGATCAGTGTGGATTGTCACGTCGTTTCCCAAAAGTGGGTGTCGCCAGGTGGTGAGTCCTCTGTCCACCGCTAATAGTTCTTTGTCATAGATGTCGTAGTGTTGTTCAGCGTCGTTGAAGGTTTTTGAGTGGTACCCGATGATCCTTGGTTTCCCCCTCTTGTCTCTTTGGTAGAGGATGGCTCCCGTTGCATAATTTGATGTGTCCACCTCGAGTTCGAAGTTCAGGTCTGGATTTGGGTGTGTGAGTACAGGTTCGGTTGTGACAGCGTTGATGAGCATGGTGAGTGCCATCGTGCATTTGTTCATCCATTTGAATGGTTCGTTTTTGTGTAGTAGCTTCATCAATGGTCATGCTATGTGTGCAAATCCCGGGATAAATGCGTGTTGGTACCCCAGGACTCCCAGCGTTTTCCTTGTTTCCTTGACAGAGGTGAGTTTGGTGGGCCATTTGCATATCCCCACCACCTTGGATGGGTTGAGTCTGATGGTGTCTCCGTCTAGTAGCATTCCCAGGTATTCGGTGCGTCGCACCTTGAATTTGCACTTCTCGTGTCACCACCAAGGGTTTGGCCACAACAATAGACCAAGTCGATAGTTGCCTAGTAGTTCTTCAAGTGGTTGAGCTAAGTCTCACAGCGACTTAGGTGACTGATAGAGTAGGAGTTACCACTTGCTGCACTACAATGCAGTAGCCACTCCTTAGAGGGGAAAGGGGAATGATATGAATTGAGACAGGAGACTCAACTTGCCGTCTTAGGGACGACAAGGAGTCCTACTTATACTACAAGACAAGTACTAATAATAACTATGCCAGCACATTGCTCCACTATGACTAGGTATCCTAAGAATAACTACTCCACAGGGAGTCACGATCCGGTACAGTAATAGAACACTCCACAATGACTCCTTTATCATACAATAATAGCACAGCTCCACAGTGACTCACCACTCCACAATGACTTGTCGATCTCCACACATGGCCGGTTCCAGAACTTACAGGAGTGCGGTGCACAGCACCACTCCAGGCCAGTTGCATCACTCCTCCGCTAGTATGGACGTCCACATCCTGATCCGGTGCTCAGCACCATGCGCCTCCTCCCGCCTCATCTGCCAAGCTGTGGGGTGTGTCGATATGCCTCCAGGTGCTTGACCTTGTCAGCGATGCGGGCCGCAACAAGGCATTCTTCGCAGAGTGCACGGGCACTCTGGGCTGCCTGGAGCTCGCCTTCAAGGGCACAGATCTTGCCCTTGAGTTGCTCGGTTTCTTTGTCATGTCTTCTGTATCTCCTAACTTCTGCTGAGGCCTCCCAATCATCCAGATCGGCAATAGCTTGCTCCAGAACTGCGTAATCTTCGGGGGTACCCCACAGCTTTCTCCTAAACCAACTGGGGAGGGGCTCCAATGGCTTGTCTCCAAAAAATAGTTTGGAGTGGCATAGAGGTCGATGATGTGGGCTGTGGAGGGGTCCATGGAGAGAGCATGGAGTCTGGCAACTCGTCCGTCCGGAAGCTGTTTGATGAAGCAGGCGAAGTGGTTACTGCCATCTTCACAGGGGATGTGGAAGGTGGGGATCTGCCCAGTGTTCTCGATATATCCTTCGGGGCACTGGGCGATGGAATCATCCTTGTGGAGCGCCTCAATGGCGTCATCGAGCTGGGTGGTGAGGAGTTCTTCTTTCTGTTGGTGGAGGGTTTGGAGGGTGTGGACATGAGCATCATGGGATTGCTGCCTGACGACAATAGTGTTAATGAGGCCTCGGACCATGGTTCGGAGCTGGACGGTGGTGAGCTTGGGGTTTGCTTCAACGATGGCTCGCATGGAACTGGGGGACAGTGGTTCCTCCCAGTGGATGCTAGTCTCGAGGGTGTGCAGAGGTCCTGGGATGGGAAGCGGTCCGTCACCAGGCGGGTACTCCTCCTCAGAGGACGAGAGATGGTCTGGGAGTGTGGTGTTGGCTGTTGTGGGGGAGTTGACACAGGTGGGGGATGGAGATGGCTGGAGCGGCGAGGAGGATCCATCGAGGAGCTCAGTGGACATAGCCTAGTTGTGGTATCGACAGTATCGTTCTTTGCAGAAGGACCAGTGTTCAAGAGCATGCGAATGGGTGTAGTGGGGTTTGCAATGGTGGGTAAGGGGGCGAGAGAGTACTTTGTGGGCACAAGGGCACGGTTTAAATTTGTGGAATTGGTGGGTGGTGTAGGGGGCAGAGCAGAGCAGGGACCTGAGGAATTGCTTTGACTGAGACTCCAGGGTGGATTGCTGGGGTTCTGGAGGTATGCATGTCGTCCTTTTATCCCCTGCGATGGTTGGTGTCAGTGGTATTCCTGGATGAGGTCCAATGCATGCACCTGGTCAGCTGGTTCCCAGGTGTTGTCACTTTCCAGGTATCCCTTCCATTTGATGAGATACTGGAGCGCTCCACTCCTGCCACGTCGTCGGTGACTCCTTATCTGCTCCACTTCGTATTGCTCTTCTCCACCTATGAGGTCAGGGGGTGGCCGAGAATAGTTTGGTCCATGAGCTGTCGTTTCATGATAGGGCGATAGGAGAGAAGCGTGGAATACGTCATGGATCTGCCAGGCGAGGGGGAGCTCCAATTGATATGCCACTGGGGATATTTCCTTTCGGATCTTGAAGGGGCCATATCTCTTCGGAGTCAGCTTGGAGCTTTGGTGGGGAAGTCGGAGATGAGTGGCTTCCAACCAGATCTGGTCTCCTGGTTGGAATTGGGACGGAGGGGCTGTCCCAGCCTTCTTATTGATGGCCTGTACTGCTTCTCACCTTGCTTCCATCATTCGCTCCACTCTTTTCTCCGCCGTTTCATTATCTGAGGGAGTGGTGCTTTGTGGAGCGAGGATAGGTTCGTACCCCAGCAGGATTTGATTGGGCGATAGCCCTGTGGTGGCATTGATCCGGTTATTGTGTACCGCTGTGGCCATTGTGATCCATTGCGTCCAGTCTTCAGGGTGCATTGCTGTCACCATTTGAAGGTATTGCTCCACCCATTGGTTCTTCCGCTCTGTCAGCCCATCCGTTTGGAGATGGAAGGCAGTGGATAAATGTTGTGCGATTCCCAGCTTCTTTGTGAGTGCTCAGCCGAAGTGGGATGTGAACCAAGGGTCTCTGTCGCTGATGACCCTAGTGGGGAGTCCAAACCATCGATAGATGTTATCCAGATATAGCTGAGCAATTCCTAGACCAGTTATGGTTGTGGAGCATGGTAGAAACACTGCTGCTCTTGAGCATCCATGGTCTACTATGGTAAGGATGGCATCAGTTCCTCTGTGTGGGGGAAGTCCGGTGATCAGATCCATTGCCACTGTTCTGAATGGCAGGGTGTGTTCCTTTGTGGGAATGCAATATAATTTCCGGTGGGTGATTATCTTTGTCTGTTGGCATACTGTGCATCCTTTAATATAGTCTGTGATCCATGTCTTCATTCCTGGCCACCAGTGGGTTTGTTGCACCTTTCGCAATGTTTTGTCTCTCCCAGGGTGTCCCGCCGTAGGTGTGTTGTGTGCCTTACTGACAATTGCTCTTTTGACCTCTTTGATGTTTGGCATGATGGTTTGTCCTTGGGCGGTGGTGGCAACCCGTATTCGATGTGGGGGTATCAGGATGATGTCTTTGTTGTCTGCTGCTCCTTGGTCCACTCCAGGGGGTCAGGATAGTGCATCAGCAGTGGTATTAGTCTTCCCAGGTATGTATTCCAGTTCATAGTCATATTCTTGTAGGTCTGCATGCCATCTGGCTGTCTGCTGGTTTAGGTTTCTTGGGGACTTCCAGTATTGCAAGTTGGCATGGTTGGTACGGATGATAAAGGGGATTTTTGTCCATCCCAGATAGTGTCGCCAATGAGCTAGAGCCTTCATTACTGCCAGTAGTTTGCGTTCGTAGATGTCGTAATTCCATTCGGTGGGTGTGAAGGTGGCTGAGTAGTAGGCAATGGGGTGAAGGACTGGTTTGTGACGTTTAGCTAGTGTAGGGGTGGTGTGTTCTCCCTCCTGCAAGAGTACGGCGCCCACGCCATAAGCAGAGGCATCAACCTGGAGCACAAAGCGTTTGTTGAAGTCTGGTTGATTGAGGACTGGGCTGCTACACATGCGAGTTTTAAGGTCCTCAAACACGCGTTGGTGGGCAGCGGTCTAGTGCCAAACAGTAGCCTTTTTAGTTAAGTCCAGGAGAGGTCGAGCAATACTGGAGTAGTTGGGGATGAAGTAACGATAGTAGCCAGTGAAGCCCAGGAATTTGCGCACATCAGTAAGGTTTCTTGGGGGGGTCCAGTCGGCGACGCCTTGGAGCTTCTTTGGGTGCATCTTCAGCTGGTTGTTGCCCACAATAACTCTGAGGTATTCAATCTCCTTTTGCTCGAACTCGCACTTCTCCAGCTTGAGATAGAGATCATTTTGTTCTAGTTTGTCGAGTATGCCGTGCACATAATTCCAGTGTCGTTGTACATGTTGGGCCTCTGTTTCATGTGGGTATCGGGCTGTGTGGATGGCCAGGTCGTCCATATAGACAGAGAACCATCCTTGGCCCACCTCACTTCGGAAGATGGTATTCATCATCATTAGGAAGGTGGCAGGGGAGTTGGTAAGGCCAAAGAACATAACCGTGGGTTCAAACAATCCTTCTGGAGTGAGGAAGGCGGCTTTCCATTCATCGCCTTCCTTGATGCGAACATTGTTGTATCCCCATCGAACATCGAACTTAGTGAAGAGTGTGCACCCACTAAGCCAGTCGATTACCTGGGGAATGAGAGGGGAGACATTGTGGTTTCGTTTAGTCCATTTGTTGATGGGTCGATAATCCTGTACTGGTTGCAACTTGCCATCCTTCTTTTTAACAAAGAAGAATCTGGCCGCATAGGGGGATTTGGAATTCCAGATAGTGCCTCTGGACAAGTGCTCCTGCACAAACTTGTGAGCCTCCAGTTTCTCTTCCTGGGTAAGGGGGTAGAGTCACCCTGGTAGTGTAGAAGGTGCACCGGGTAGGAGTTCAATAGCATGGTCCCATATTGTGTACTGTGGGAGTCGTTGTGATTCTTGTTCACTGAACACCTTGGCATGCCTTTGGTATTCTTCTGGGACTTTTGGGACATCGGTGGTTTCTGGGGTGTTAAGTGTGACCTTCCCAATGAAGTATTGATCCCTGGAGAGTGGTCGAGGGACATTCTTCGTTCTGGGGACGAATCGGGCTTTGTGCACATTAGGGGCCCTTAGGACAATTGGCAGTTGGGTGGTGTCGATCCATCCTTGTTTCCAGTCAATCTTTGGTTGGGTAGCAGCAAACCAGTGGTAGCCTAGTATCGCCTTGTGTTCCACTAGGTCCAACAGGAAGAATCGATGTTTGGTGCGTTGGGTTCCTGTCTGGATTTCCAGGTCCGTGTAGTACTTGAGACTGCCGCTTTTGTTTTCTGTCCCGTCGATGTTGTATAGTGGTCTAGGTTTCTCCAGTTGTTTGATGGGTAGTTGAAGCCATTTCATATACTGCAGGTTCATGAAGTTTTCTGTGGCCCCTGAATCGATGAGGGCTATTCCGTCGGCTCTTTTCGTAATCGAATGTGCATAAAATCGAACCATCATCAATTTCCAAGCAGATATGTACACATTGTCACTGTTACTTCGCCTAATCAGTGCCGCTCTGATCAGGCAGTGGGAAAATCCTCAGCTACGCCCGTCTCATGGGCAAGGCATTCTTTCTCTGCCATCGACATCCTTTCCAGGTGTGCGCACACTGTGGCTACAGTGTCATTCATTGCTGGGCCTGGTAGGTCTTCTTCTTCCTCTGGGTCAAAGTCCATGTAGTTGACTCGTTTTTTGGTAGTATCCCTTTGTGGGCAATTACACACGAAGTGTCCTATTTTGCCACAGGTAAAACAGGCGTTATTTCCCATTCCCTGGGCGACTTGGCCTTGAAGGTTTCGGTTATTCGTTTGTGGCCTTTGTCTCCAATTGCCTTGACTCCTATTGCGCCAGTTGGTAGGGGCATGGCCTCTACCTATGTCCATTGGGACAGGGATATTGTTCATGGATGGGGGAGCAGTGGAAGAGTTGTAGACAGGTCGGCTTGTTTGTCCTCCTTGGTAGTTTCCAGGTCTGGTGAAGAAGGGTCGTCTGATGGGGTTATTGAGCCGCTGATAGGTATCGCCTCCTCCTTGGTATCCTTGATGCCTTAATATCCCTTCAATTAGGGACTTCCCTTGTGCTAGATGCTTGACTCGTTCTTTAAGGGATTGGTAGTCCACAGGGAAAGGGGGTTTGAGAGTGTCCCGCAGGATGGATTCTGGCAGTCCTTTGAGGAACATATTGAAGGTTTCCTGGTTGCCTTGGGTGTAGTCAGCTTTTCAGGCCAGCCCTTCAAATTCGGCTACATAGGCATCATAGTCCATGTTCCTCATCTTGCAGTTCTCGAGCTTGATCCTGGCGCGTTGAGGGGCTTGAGTGTCCTGGAATTGTTCCCTAAATTCCACTAGGAACTGATCCCATAGTGCTTCGATGTTATCCGCCACTGGGTCGAGTGCATCGAGCCAGGCTCCCATGTCTCTAACCCATTGGGCTGGTTCTTCACCTATGATGAGAGTAAGGGTAAATGTGACTTTCTTATAAGGGGAGTTGTATCCAGCCACATTGAAATTGAGGTGTAGATATCCCTTGACTTCTTCAATGAAGTCGTCTGCCTTGGAGCGATCACCATAGAATATCTGGGGCAATCCTCCCATGGCCTTGACCTCTGGTGCAACTGGTATTGGTTGTTGTCCCGCTGCTGGAGGACTGCCAGCTGGCTGTCCTCCTCCTGGTGGTCCACCAGGGCCTCCTGGGCCAGAGCCACCTCCTCCAGGGGGTCCTGTACGTCTGAGGGCCTGCTGGAGTCTTTCAGTGATGCATTGCGCTCTGTCTGCGCCTTGTCCTCCTGATCCCCCGAATGCAGATGGGATATGGACTGAGATTGGAGTCGACGATGTGACTGCTGCTGTTGTTTGGGTCTGAGTCGTCATGGTTGGCTCTTCGGTTATTGGGGACAGTGTGTGGAATAGTGGTGTCAAGGGGCTGTTCTTGACTTCTGGGTCGATGGGTGTTTGTCTGATCTGGGTGTCGATTTCCTGCTCCAGTTCCTCTGGTTCGTCTTCGTCCTCAGAGCCTTGGTGTCACGCCCAGGCCGGTGTGTCAGTCGTTCAAGTCGGAATCGACTAAGTGGAGAAGTCACGTGACGCAATGTGCATACACTGACAAGGGTTCGAGATAGAGTCGCCTCTGACTGAGGATAGAAAGCTAGCACTTCACAAGTGGCTAAAAGACTTAGAGACACAAGGACCGCTTTGCAGGCAGCAGTAAGCCTTCCTGAAGACCTTGTAACAACCTGGTATTGCACAGGAGAACAAGCTTAAGGCTTGCTCCTTGTAGTTACTACAGTTTATATAGACAAGAGCACTATTGTTGTAAGGAATGGGCGAACAATGAGAAGCTGTCCTAAAGAAGGTAACAATGGGTTTTTGTGATATATGAAGAAATCAATGAAAATCTGGCCAGAGTCGGAGAACAATAGGGGACGACATCATATCGTACAAAAAGGGGGAACAATGGAGATAGTCCTATAAACAGAATCGTGACATCACCCTCTTGTTAACGTCCTTAGAAGGTCATCACTGCTGAAACGCAGGTGGTATCATAGTTCTTGTGGTTGAATGGAGTTTGGCAGGGCTTGTCAGCGACACAGAAGCTGTGAGGGACAGGGCAGTCCCATGGAAGATGTCCGATCTTGGTGCATAGCGTGCAGCGGGAGATCTCGTTGCAATACTCTGTGAAGTGTCCTCGCTCTCCGCACCACTCACACTCTAGCTCTCCTCCTACTGCTGGCTCGACATACCAGGGATCGTCGATCTGGGCTAGCCCTTCTTCTACAATGCCGGTCTCAAAGACATCTAGTTGTGGTAAGTTGTAGAAGAGGCGAGGGCGGAGTCATCAGTATGCGTCCACTTTGCTGAGTTTGTGGTGCGACTCTTGTATACGCCACTGGAGGTTATTGAAACGGATGCGAGCTAGGTTAATTTCTTCAGCCATTCTCCCTAATTTTTGCTGGGCACGGCGGAGGCGTAAAACTTCTGCAGTGAGTGTAACATCTCGCTCCTCACGGATTGCCCAGTTGACAAGCTGTGTGAAGGGTTGGTCTGCGTGGAAGAGGAAGGCTTGCTTCCTAGATAATTCTGGACAGGGGTATGGAACGGTGCGAGCATGAAGGGACTGAAGGTATACTTGACGGTTAGCACCGCATGTTCCTCTTACGATGGGATAAGTCTCTGGGTTTCCCCAGGCAAACTGGATGAAGGGCACGTTAATGGAACCTTCTTCTATAGTGGTTCCATCAACAAGTGGGATGGGAAAGTTGATGGGGCGTCCTCTGGCTTCATTATCGATCCAGCCAGGGGGTACGTCAGCGGCAGGATAGGAAGGGGCAGGGGAACTGGGAAGTGGAATCAAGTTGGCAACAGCCAGCAGTTCTGTGTCGATGACGACAGGTGTGGGCAAAGTTTCATACATGGGGAGAGGGGAGACAGATGTAGCGGAACGTCGGTCGAGAGTGATAATGTCTGTGGGGAAGGGGGTACCATCATGAGGGGGTAGCATAAGAACGGGTTCTGGGCCAGCTAGGGCTTCCACAGCCAAGAAAGTTAGTCGCTGTGCGATCTCCATTTGGCCGTTATTGGTGGCTTGTTCCATGGCCATGCTGATGGTGCGGTTCAGCTGGAAATCTCTACCTTCTTGAGTCTGTCTTGCTGCATCCTCTAGGGCACGACAGGCTCTGATGCGGCGTATGTCATTGACCGCGACGCCGTAGCGGAAGGATTCGTTGACAAGAGATTCAGATGGTGAGGGGGATCGGACTGAGCTGCGAGAGGACAGGGCATAGATAGAGTTACGAGAAGAGTTCAAGGAGGAATGGGTTGCAGGCATGTTGAATGATGATGTGGTAGTTATCTGAGGAAGAAAACTGAAGAATCGTTCGGGGTGAGAGGTGGTGTATTTATACATGGCGTCGTCCACCCGTGGGGGAAAGATAGAACTCTGCTAGGAGGTCGGGTGCATGTAAGTCCTTGTGATCGATCCATGAGTTGTCAGCTGATGGGTATCCTTTCCAGTGTACGAGGTATTGGACTTTATGTCCTCGCTTCCTCATGTCTTTGATTGATTCGATCTCGTATTCTTCTTCGCCATCGATTAGGTCAGGCAGTGGTCTAGTGAAGGCTTGACTGTATGCCTCCATCTCCTTATATGGGAGAAGTAGGTCGCCGTGGAACATGTTGTGAATCCTCATGGACGAGGGGAGGTCTACTTTGGAGGCGCTTGATCCAATCTTTTCCGTGATTGTGAAGGGTCCGTACCGTTTAGGGCTGAGCTTCTTTGATCCAGTGATGTTGAAGTTTTTGCCCTCTACCCATACTTGCTCTCCCACCTTCATCTCCGTTATTTTCTTCTTCTCTTTTGTCTGATGGATTTGTTCTAGACGTTTCTGTGCCATATCCCTTGCTTCTTTCAGGGCTTCTAGACGTTCTTTAGTTGCTGGTACTTCATCCGTCACTTCTAGAATAGACACTTGGGGTCTGATGCTGATCAGGAGTTCGTGTGGACTTTTTTGTGTGCTGTCATGTTTCCACGAGTTGTGGGCATATTTGGCAATAGGCAACATCTTGGCCCAGTTGTCCTGTCTCGCTGTAGACCATGGTCGGAGATATTGTTCTATCCATGTGTTCATCCGTTCTGATTGTCCATCAGTTCTTGGGTGAAAGGCTGTTGATAGGTTCTGGGTTATCCCTGTAGCTTTACAGAGTGTCTTAGAGAACTTGGAGGTGAAGCGAGGGTCTCGGTCGGAGATGATTCGTCTAGGGAGTCCGAACCAGGGCACGAGGTGTTTCAGATACTCATTGGCAACGCCTGCCCCATCTATTGTTTTGTGACAGGGAATGAATTTGGCCGCTTTCGTACACCCTTGATTGACAATAGTGAGGATTGAGTCGAAGCCGTCTGATTTAGGGAGGTCTGTGATGAGATCCATGGATATGTATTGAAAAGGGCCTTCTTCTACGTGGGTGTCTAGTCTGTGTAACAGTAATTTTGTTCTGTGTATGTTGGTTTTCGACTCTTGACAGCGGGCACATCCCTTGACGTAGTCTTCGACGAATTCCCGGAGTCTAGGTTCTTCATATTTATTCTTTACCAGATACCAAGTGTTGCTGATACCTGGGTGTCCTCCTGTTGGAGAGTTGTGAATGTCTTGTAGGATTTTGCGTCGTAGGTGTGGGTCATCTTCAAGGAAAATTTTACATAGGAAGAGGTGATCAGGGAGTAGTGTACGTGGTTCATCAGTGTTCACCCCCTTGTTAAGGTCAATGCGACGGGAAAGGAGGTCGGCAATGGTGTTAGAGGTACCAGCTATGTGCTCTAGAATGTAGTCGTAGTCTTGGAGATATTCCATCCACTGTGCCTGGCGACCGGTGATTTTGTGAGGTTCTCTAAAGTACTGAAGGTTTTTATGGTCAGTGCAGACTAGAATTGGTTGATCCGCTCCTAGGAAGAGGGGTCGGCCACACTTGAAGCCGAAGATGACACCAGCAAGTTCTTTGTCATGCGCATCATAGTTCCATTCTGCATCTTGGAGACTACAAGAGTGGAAAGCTATGGGGTGGACACCATCATCAAATTCTTGAGAGATGACTACACCAAGTGCGTATCCTGATGCATCGGTCTCCATTATGAATCGTTGAGACCAGTTGGGAGTGCGAAGGACAGGGAAAGAGGTACAATCGTTTTTGAGTGTTTGAAAGGCGGTGTTTTCTTTGTCTGTCCATCACCATTGATAATTCTTCTTGGTTAGGTCATTCAGTGGATGGGCTTTGTCAGAGAAGTGGGAAATGAAGGCACGGTAGAAGTTACAGAAGCCTAAGAAACTTCGAGTTTCTTTGACCGTTGTTGGTGTAGGCCAATCAGCGATACCTTGGACTTTGACTGGGTCCATCCTTACTCTGCCGTTACCAATGATCACTCCTAAGTACTCAACTTCTTTTTGGTGGAAACGGCATTTCTCTGGTTTAAGATAAAGGTCGTGGGCTGCTAACTTTGCTAGGAACTGGTCAACCTTTTCCTTATGGATTCTGTCGTTGTCTTCTGTAGCGATGATAACGTCATCCATATAGACTCTAAGCCATCCTTGTGCAATCTTGTCTTTGAATATATCGTCCATCATAGTCTGAAATGTTGCAGGTGAGTTGGTTAAGCCAAAGAACATTACGGTTGGTTCGAAGAGCCCTTCGCTGGTTTTGAAGGCTGCTTTCCACTCGTCGCCTTCTTTGACTCTAATGTTATTGTAGCCCCAACGGATGTCAAACTTGGAGAATAGTTTCTTGCCAGAGAGATCGTGGATCAGGTCAGTGATGAGTGGAAGGGGGTATTTATTAGGAATCATCCATTTGTTTAGATTCCTATAGTCTTGAACCGGTCTGAACTTGCTGTCCTTCTTGCGAATGAGGAAGAATCCACTAGCATAAGGTGATTTAGACCATCGTATTCTCTGGAGTCGCAAGTTAGTGGCGAGGAATTCCTTCTGTTCTTCCTTCTCTTTTGGTGATAAGGGATAGACTTTACAGTCGATGTATGCTGGTGCTTCCAGTTTCAAGTCTATCGTGTGGTCCCACTGTCGTCTTCTGGGGAATCGTTCGGAAGCTGTTTCCGAAAATACTTTGCCAAAGGTGTGGTACTGTGGTGGGACTAGTTCTTGCCAGGTTCATTTAGTTTTGTTGGTAGCCTCAATGGCAAGTTGTTGAGCTACTGTCATTTTCCTGACGTTGGTCCTGATCCACACCTCGTCTCCTTCTTCCCGTCCTGGTATAGACCGTACCCAGTCTATAGAACTCTTGTGACTTCCTTTCTTTTTTGGTATCTTCCACTTGCTAGCATCATTAGTGGAGATGGTAACTGTATCTATCAGTCGACCATTGCTCCAGTCAATATTTGGTTTTGCGGCTTCGAAGAAGGGGTACCCCAGAATGAGATTGTCTTCTCCGATGTCTGCTATTAGGAATTGATGGGATGCTTCAAGCCCTGCACATTTTACTTTCATCGTGATTTCATGGGTGATATCTCCCATCCTGTTAAGCATTCCATCAACGTTCTTGACTTTTCTTGGTTTGTCAAGGAGTTTGCTTTGGAGCGCTAGTTCTTGTACCATTTGTGGATGAATAAAACATTCTGTTGCTCCTGTATCCAAGAGGGCAACTCTATCGGCTCGTTTCTTTTTGGTGCGCATAAGGGTAGTTGTTTTTATTGCTCGATGTTTGCACCTATATACAGAGTCTTGTGCTACTGCCTGGGTGAGAGCCGACGCACTCAGGCACTTTGAAAATCCAGCCCATCTTTGCCTTCATTCATTGCTTTGATAAAAGTGTCTCTTTCCTCCTCCGAGAAACCCATAATAACGCTTTTGACTCCGGCTATCTTGGAGGGCACGTTTCCGGGCGCTTCCGGTCCGGTTTCCGAAGTCGCAGATGAGTCAGCATCGCTCATCATCTGAGCAGATCGCGCCGCTGGCTTTCGGTCCGGGCAATTCCAGGCCATGTGTCCCTGTTTGTTGCATTGGAAGCACCAGCCTTCTTTCTGGCATTTCTCTTTGTCAGCTTCGGTCACAGCCTTTCGTGCGGCGCCGGCTGAAGTGTCCATGGCGTTCGGGTCACATGGTGGAAGGTGAGGACGCGCGGCTTGCATGTTATTGTTGTTTCCTCCTCCCCCCCATCCTTGTCCTCCCCTGCGACCCCAGGACCACCTGCCTTTACCAGTGTTCTGGTTTTGGGCTTGGTTTCTGGGTTGCTGGGGGTTGGAGTAATCTCTGAACAGAGCTTGAGTCTGCAACCAGACTCTGTGACCCTCCTGCGCCGATCGGACCCATTGCTCAAAGTTCGAGGGACGATCGCGGTGGATGCTCTCTTCGGCCAAGGATCGAGGAAGACCACGGGCAAAGATACACAAGGCCGTGGGATCGTTGAGGTCCATATTTGCGAGGCCTCCAAGGTTTTCGAATGCGGCAATGTATTCATCTATATTGCCACTTGTCATCTTGAGCTTCTGTAATTCGTCGGCCGCTTTTTCTTGTTCGGCATAGTTCGTAAATGATTGTTTAAATTCCTGCTCCAAGACCTGCCAAGGGGTCATGCCAAATGGGAGCTCACTCGGGTCGTCTTCAACATTGGTGAGCCATTCGTTTTTTCGGATGACCCAGGTGTCAATTTTCGGACCTTCGAGGAGTCCGAGGAAGTACGCACTCTTTGCATAGGGGTCTTTAGCTATGCCGGTATGTCTATTCATCATCATAAATCTGTTGAAGTTGCTCAAGAACAACCGTGTTTTAGCACGATCGCCATCGAACTTCGTAGGTGGCGCGCCTGCCATTCGTCCATCCTTATCGGCCTGGATCTCGGTTGCGTTGAGGTCCACGAGTGTGACCAGATCGTCTCCAGTGCCTCAGGGGCGGCGCGGTGGTTCGCGGCCATGTTCGGTATCCAAAGACCTTAGTGCTGCAAAGGTTATGGGTTGTGGTGCCATTGGTTGATCCAGATCTGGCATGGAGACCACACTGGTGGCGCGTGACGGGGCTTGAGATGGGGCGCACGATCTTGGTATCGGTTCTCCGGATGCACGAAGGGCATCCATGTCTATTCCTCGGCTAGGAGTGTGAACCAATCCTAGGCCATCGCGGGCTACGCGGACGGCTCGAAAGATAGGGCCGTCCAGCTCGATTTCAAACCATACACCTTCAAAGTTTTCGATGGCTAGCTTGGCTCCTTTGATATAAGCGTAGTATCCTGCCCATGGGGCATTATCTTCACAAGCTGCACAGTGTCTAACGTTCCCTGTTTGTGAGAGGGATAGGTTGTTGGAGGCACGCGGGGTGATCTGGAAGGGGCATCGGAGCAACGCTCGTGCTACCGTATTGTCTGAGAGTTTCCCTTTAGAACTAGACATGATGTACTAGTCTTCTTGTTGTAATCGATTGTTCAGAAGCTTGTTCTAATGTCACGCCCAGGCCGGCGTGTCAGTCGTTCGAGTTGGAATCGACTAAGTCGAGAAGTCACGTGACACAATGCGTGTACACTGACAAGGGTTCAAGATAGAGTCGCCTCTGACTGAGGATAGAAAGCTAGCACTTCACAAGTGGCTAGAAGACTTAGAGACACAAGGACCGCTTTGCAGGCAGCAGTAAGCCTTCCTGAAGACCTTGTAACAACCTGGTATTGCACAGGAGAACAAGCTTAAGGCTTGCTCCTTGTAGTTACTATGGTTTATATAGACAAGAGCGCTATTGTTGTATGGAATGGGCGAACAATGAGAAGCTGTCCTAAAGAAGGTAACAATGGGTTTTTGTGATATATGAAGAGAACAATGAGAATCTGGCCAGAGTCGGAGAACAATAGGGGATGACATCACATTGTACAAAAAGGGGGAACAATGGAGATAGTCCTATAAACGGAATTGTGACACTTGGTCGGAGATATCGCTGTCGCCTTCTTGACTGGTAGAGTCGTACTTGTGCAATGTATTGAGTTGTTCTGTGGTTTCGTACCACTGGTTCAAGGAATCCCACTGGACTGCTGTCCACCGTCCTTGATACAGGCACTCTTGTCTGAGGCTTGATTCGATCTTCTTGTTGCTGTCTTGGCACACTAGGGCGATAGTGTGTCCTCTTCTATTCTTCAGGTGTGTGGTGCCTAGGACTGCTACAAGGGTATTGGGTCTTGTTATACCCACTTCTTCTGATGCAAGAATAGTTGCTCTATAGGCTTTCTTCTGGCTGCTGCTAGCCGTTTTGAACAAAGTTGAGTCTAATGTCACCGCCAAGGGTTTGGCCGCAACAATAGACCAAGTCGATAGATGCCTAGTAGTTCTTCAAGTGGTTGAGCTAAGTCTCACAGCGACTTAGGTGACTGATAGAGTAGGAGTTACCGCTTGCTGCACTACAATTGTCACCGCCAAGGGTTTGGCCGCAACAGTAGACCAAGCTGATAGTTGCCTAGTAGTTCTTCAAGAGGTTTGAGCTAAGTCTCACAGCAACTTAGATGACTGATAGAGTAGGAGTTACCACTTGCTGCACTACAATGCAGCAGCCACTCCTCTGCTGGGAAAGGGGAAGGAAAGGGGAACGATATGAATTGAGACAGGAGACTCAACTTGCCGTCTTAGGGACGTCAAAGAGTCCTACTTATACTACAAGACAAGTACTAATAATAACTATGCCAGCACATTACTCCACTATGACTAGGTATCCTAAGAATAACTACTCCACAGTGAGTCACGATCCGGTACAGTAATAGAACACTCCACAATGACTCCTTTATCATACAATAATAGCACAGCTCCACAGTGACTCACCACTCCACAATGACTTGTCGATCTCCACACATGGCCGGTTCCAGAACTTACAGGAGTGCGGTGCACAGCACCACTCCAGGCCAGTTGCATCACTCCTCCGCTAGTATGGACGTCCACGTCCTGATCCGGTGCTCAGCGCCATGCGCCTCCTCCCGCCTCATCTGCCAAGCTGTGGGGTGTGTCGATATGCCTCCAGGTGCTTGACCTTGTCAGCGATGCGGGCCGCAACAAGGCATTCTTCGCAGAGTGCATGGGCACTCTGGGCTGCCTGGAGCTCGCCTTCAAGGGCACAGATCTTGCCCTTGAGTTGCTCGGTTTCTTCGTCATGTCTTCTGTACCTTTTGACTTCTGCTGAGGCCTCCCAATCATCCAGATCGGCAATAGCTTGCTCCAGAACCACGTAATCTTCGGGGGTACCCCACAGCTTTCTCCTAAACCAACTGGGGAGGGGCTCCAGCAGCTTGTCTCTGAAATAGTTTGGAGTGGCATAGAGGTTGATAATGTGGGCTGTGGAGGGGTCCGTGGAGAGAGCATGGAGTCCAGCAACTCGTCCATCCGGAAGCCGTTTGATGAAGCAGGCGAAGCGGTTGCTACCATCTTCGCAGGGGATGTGAAAGGTAGGGATCCGCCCTGTGTTCTCAATATATCCTTTGGGGCACTGGGCGATGGAATCGTCCTTGTGGAGCGCCTCAATGGCGTCATCGAGCTGGGTGGTAAGGAGTTCTTCTTTCTGCTGATGGAGGGTTTGGAGGGTGCAGACATGAGCATCGTGGGATTGCTGCCTGACGACAATAGTGTTAATGAGGCCCCAGACCATGGCCTGGAGCTGGACAGTGGTAAGCATGGGGTTTGCTTCGACGATGGCTCGCATGGAGCCAGGGGATAAGGGTTCCTCCCAGTGGTCGCTGGTTTCAAGGGTGTGTAGGGGTCCTGGGACGGGAATTGGTCCGTCACCAGGCGGGTACTCCTCCTCAGAGGACGAGAGATGGTCTGGGAGTGTGGTGTTGGCTGTCGTGGGGGAGTTGACACAGGTGGGGGATGGAGACGGCTGGAGCGACGAGGAGGATCCATCGAGGAGCTCAGTAGACATAGCCTAGTTGTGGTATCGACAGTACCATTCTTTGCAAAAGGACCAGTGCTTGAGAGCATGTGAGTGGGTGTAGTGGGGTTTGCAACGGTGGGTAAGGGGGCGAGAGAGCACTTTGTGGGCACAAGGGCATGGTTTAAACTCGTGAAATTGGTGGGTGGTGTAGGGGGCAGAGCGGAGCAGGGACCTGAGGAACTGTTTTGACTGAGACTCCAGGGTGAATTGCTGGAGCTTTGGAGATGTGCACGTCATCCTTTTATCTCCTGCAGTGGTCGGTGTCTGTGGTATTCCTGGATGAGGTCCAGCGCATGTACCTGGTCAGCTGGTTCCCAGGTGTTGTCACTTTCCGGATATCCCTTCCATTTGATGAGATACTGGAGCGCTCCACTCCTGCCATGTCGTCGGTGACTCCTTATCCGCTCCACCTCATATTGTTCTTCTCCACCTATGAGGTCAGGGGGTGGCCGAGAATAATTTGGTCCATGAGCCGTTGTTTCATGATAGGGTGATAACAGGGAAGCATGGAATATGTCATGGATCTGCCAGGCGAGGGGGAGTTGCAATTGATATGCCACTGGGGATATTTCCTTTTGGATCTTAAAGGGGCCATATCTCTTTGGAGTCAGTTTGGTGTTTTGGTGGGGAAGTTGGAGATGAGTGGCTTCCAACCAGACCTGGTCTCCTGGTTGGAATTGGGATGGAGGGGCTGTCCCAGCCTTCTTATTAATGGCCTGTACTGCTTCTCGTCTTGCTTCCATCATTCACTCCACTCTTCTCTCCACTGTTTCATTGTCCGAGGGAGTGGTGCTTTGTGGGGCGAGGGTAGGTTCGTACCCCAACAGGATTTGATTGGGTGATAGCCCTGTGGTGGCATTGATCCGATTATTGTGTACCGCTGTGGCCATTGTGATCCATTATGTCCAATCTTCAGGGTGCATTGCTGTCACCGTTCGGAGGTATTGCTCCACCCATTGATTCTTTCGCTCCGTCAGCCCATCGGTTTGGGGATGGAAGG
Organism: Russula aff. compacta; assembly: GCA_003313875.1. Lineage (NCBI taxonomy): Eukaryota > Fungi > Basidiomycota > Agaricomycetes > Russulales > Russulaceae > Russula > Russula aff. compacta. The sequence continues at coordinate 27,862 of QLOT01000954.1, forward strand.
CAGTGGATAGATTCTGTGCAATCCCCAGTTTCTTTGTGAGCGCTCGGCCAAAGTGGGATGTGAACCAAGGGTCTCTATCACTAATGACCTTGGTGGGGAGTCTGAACCATCGATAGATGTTGTCCAAGTATAGCTGAGCGATTCCTAGTCCTGTTATGGTTATGGAACATGGTAGGAACACTGCTGCTCTTGAGCATCCATGGTCTACAATGGTAAGGATGGCGTCAGTTCCTCTATGTGGGGGAAGTCCAGTGATCAGGTCCATTGCCACCATTCTGAATGGTAGGGTGTGTTCTTTTGTGGGGATGCGATATAAAGGGGTACGTTTCCGGTGGGTGATTATCTTCGTTTGTTGGCATACTGCGCATCCTTTGATATAGTCTGCAATCCACGTCTTCATTCCTGGCCACCAGTGGGTTTGCTGCACCTTTTGCAGCATTTCATCTCTCCCAGGGTGTCCTGCCATAGGTGTGTCATGTGCCTTGCTGATGATTGCTCTTTTGACTTCTTTGATGTTTGGCACGATGGTTTGCCCTTGGGCCGTGGTGGCAACCCGTATTCGGTGTGGGGGTATCAGGACAATATCTTTGTTGTCTTCTGCTCCTTGGTCCACTCCAGGGGGTCGAGATAGTGCATCGGCAGTAGTATTTGTTTTCCCAGGTATGTATTCTAGTTCATAGTCATATTCTTGTAGGTCCGCATGCCATCTGGCCGTTCGTCGATTTAGGTTCCTTGGGGACTTCCAGTATTGCAAGTTGGCATGGTCAGTACGGATGATAAAGGGAATCTTGGTCCATCCCAGGTAATGTCGCCAGTGAGCTAAAGCCTTCATTATTGCCAGTAGTTCTCGCTCATAGATGTTGTAGTTTCATTCAGTGGGTGTGAAAGTGGCTGAGTAGTAGGCAATGGGGTGAAGGACTGGTTTGTGACGTCTAGCTAGTATAGGGGTGGTGTGTTCTCCCTCCTGCGAGAGTACGGTGCCCACGCTGTAAGCAGAGGCATTGACCTGGAGCACGAAGCGTTTGTTAAAGTCAGGTTGATTAAGGACTGGGCTGCTGCACATGTGGGTTTTGAGGTCCTCGAAGGCGCATTGGTGGGCAGGTGTCCAGTGCCAAACAGTAGCCTTTTTAGTCAAGTCCAGGAGAGGTCGAGCAATACCAGAGTAGTTGGGGACGAAGTAACGATAGTAACCAGTGAAGCCCAGGAATTTGCGCACATCAGTAGGGGTTCTTGGGGGGGTCCAGTCGGCGACGCCTTGAAGTTTCTTTGGGTGCATCTTCAGTTGGTTGTTGCCCACGATAACTCCAAGGTATTCAATCTCCTTTTGCTCGAACTCGCACTTTTCCGGCTTGAGATAGAGGTCGTTTTGTTCCAGTTTGTCGAGTATACTGTGCACATAGTTCCGGTGTCGTTGTACATGTTGGTCCTCCGTTTCATGGGGGTATTGGGCTGTGTGGATGGCCAAGTCATCCATATAGACAGAGAACCATCCTTGGCCCACCTCACTTCGGAAGATGGTGTTCATCATCATTTGAAAGGTAGCAGGGGAGTTGGTAAGGCCAAAGAACATAACCGTGGGTTCAAACAATCCTTCCGGAGTGAGAAAGGCAGCTTTCCATTCATCGCCCTCTTTGATGCGAACATTGTTGTACCCCCATCGGACATCGAACTTAGTGAAGAGTGTGCATCCACTAAGCCGGTCGATTACCTGGGGAATGAGAGGGGAGACATTGTGGTTTCGTTTAGTCCATTTGTTGATAGGTCGATAATCCTGTACTGGTCGCAACTTGCCATCCTTCTTTTTGACAAAGAAAAAAACTGGCCGCATAAGGGGATTTGGAATTCCGGATAGTGCCTCTGGACAAGTGCTCCTGCACGAATTTGTGAGCTTCCAGTTTCTCTTCCTGGGTAAGGGGGTAGAGTCGTCCTGGTAGTGTGGAAGGTGCACTGGGTAGGAGTTCGATAGCATGATCCCATATTGTATACTGTGGGAGTCGTTGTGATTCTTGTTCACTGAACACCTTGGCATGCCTTTGGTATTCTTCCGGGACTTTTGGGGCATCGGTGGTTTCTGGGGTGTTAAGTGTGATTTTTCCGATGAAGTATTGATCCCTGGAGAGTGGTCGAGGGACATTCTTTGTTCTGGGGACAAATCGTGCTTTATGCGCATTGGGGGCCCTTAGGACAATTGGCAGTTGGGTGGTGTCAATCCATCCCTGTTTCCAATCAATCTTCAGTTGGGTAGCAGCAAACCAGGGGTAGCCTAGTATCGCCTTGTGTTCCCCTAGATCTGACAGGAAGAATCGGTGTTTGGTGCGTTGGTTTCCTGTCTGGATTTCCAGGTCCGTGTAATACTTGAGACTGCCGCTTTTGTTTTCTGTCCCGTCAACGTTGTACAGTGGTCTAGGTTTCTCCAGTTGCTTGATAGGTAGTCGAAGCCATTTTGCATATTGCAGGTTCATAAAGTTTTCTGTAGCCCCTGAGTCGATGAGGGCTATTCCGTTGGCTCTTTTCATGATTGAATGTGCATAGAATCGAACAGTCATCGATTTCCGAGCAGATATATACACATTGTCACTGTTACTTCGCCTAATCAGTGCCGCTCTGATCAGGCAGTGGGAAAATCCTCAGCTACGCCCATCTCATGGGCAAGGCGTTCTTTCTCCGCCATCGACATCCTTTCCAGGTGTGCACGCACTGTGGCTACAGTGTTGTTCATTGCTGGGCCTGGTAGGTCTTCTTCCTCTTCTGGATCAAAGTCCATATAATTGACTCGTTTCTTGGTGGTATCTTTTTGTGGGCAGCTGCGCGCGAAATGTCCTGTCTTACCACAGGTAAAACAGGCGTTATTTCCTGTTCCCTGGGCTACTCGGCCTTGGAGGTTTCAGTTGTTCGTCTGTGGTCTTTGTCTCCAATTGCCTTGGTTCCTATTGTGCCAATTAGTAGGGGCCCGGCCTCTTCCTATGTCCATGGGGACAGGGACATTGTTCATAGATGGGGGTGCAGTGGAAGAGTTGTATACTGGTCGGCTGGCTTGTCCTCCTTGGTAGTTTCCAGGTCTGGTGAAAAATGGTCGTCTGATGGGGTTGTTAAGCCGCTGATAGGTGTTGCCTCCTCCTTGGTATCCCTGATGCTTTAATATTCCTTCAATTAGGGACTTTCCTTGCGCTAGGTGCTTGACTTGTTCTTTGAGGGATTGGTAGTCCATAGGGAAGGGAGGTTTGAGAGTGTCCCGCAGGATAGATTCTGGCAATCCCTTGAGGAACATATTGAAGGTCTCCTGGTTGCCTTGGGTATAATTGGCTTTTCAGGCCAGGCCTTCAAATTCGGCTACGTAGGCATCGTAGTCATTGTTCCTCATCTTGCAGTTCTCGAGCTTGATCCTGGCACGTTGAGGGGCTTAAGTATCCTGGAATTGCTCTCTAAACTCCACTAGGAACTGGTCCCATAGTGCTTCAATGTTATCCGCCACCGGGTCGAGTGCATCGAGCCAAGCTCCCATGTCTCTAACCCATTGGGCTGGTTCTTCGCCTTGGATGAGGGTGAGGGTGAATGCGACTTTCTTGTAAGGGGAGTTGTATCCAGCCACATCGGAATTGAGGCGTAGGTATCCTTTGACTTCTTCAATGAAGTCGTCTGCTTTTGAACAGTCGCCATAGAATATCTGGGGCAATCCTCCCATGGCCTTGACCTCTGCTGCGACCGGTATTGGTTGTTGTCCAGCTGCTGGAGGACCGCCAGCTGGCTGTCCTCCTCCTGGTGGTCCATCAGGGCCTCCTGGGCCAGAACCACCTCCTCCAGGGGGTCCTGTACGTCTAAGGGCCTGCTGAAGTCTTTCAGTGATACGTCGCGCTCTATCTGCGCCTTGTCCTCCTGACCCTGCGGATGAGGATGGAATGTGGACCGCGGTTGGGGTTGAGGATGTGAATGCTACGGTTGTCTGGGTTTGGGTCGTCATGGTTGGTTCTTCGGTTATTGGGGATAGCGTGTGGAACACTGGTGCTAGGGGACTGTTCCTGATTTCTGGGTCAACGGGTGCTTGTCTGATCTGGGTGTCGATTTCTTGCTCCGGTTCTTCTGGTTCTTCTTTGTCTTCGGAGCCTTGGTTGGAAATATCACTGTCGCCTTCTTGGCTGGTGGAGTCGTACTTGTGTAGCACGTTAAGTTGCTCTGTGGTCTCATACCACTGGTTCAGCGAATTCCACTGGATTGCTGTCCACCATCTTTGATATAGGCACACTTGTTTGAGGTTTGGTTCGATCTTCTTGTTACTGTCTTTGCACACTAGTGCAATAGTGTGTCCTCTTCTATTCTTCGGATGTGTGGTGCCTAGGACTGCTACAAGGGTGTTGGGTCTTGTTATACCCGCTTCTTCTGGTGCAAGGATAGTTGCTCTGTAGGCTTTCTTCTGGCTGCTGCTAGCCGTTTTGAACAAAGTTGAGTCTAATGTCACCGCCAAGGATTTGGCCGCAACAATAGACCAAGTTGATAGTTGCCTAGTAGTTCTTCAAGTGGTTGAGCTAAGTCTCACAGCAACTTAGATGACTGGTAGAGTAGGAGTTACCGCTTGCTGCACTACAATGCAGTAGCCACTCCTTTGAGGGAAAGAGGGGAAGGGAAGGGGGAACAATATGAATTGAGACAGGAGACTCAACTTGTTGTCTTAGGGACGCCAAGGAGTCCTACTTATACTACAAGACAAGTACTAATAATAACAATGCCAGCGCATTGCTCCACTATGACTAGGTATCCTAAGAATAACTACTCCACAGTGAGTCATGATCCGGTACAGTAATAGGACACTCCACAATGACTCCTTTATCGTACAATAATAGCACAGCTCCGCAGTGACTCACCACTCCACAATGACTCGTCGATCTCCACACATGGCCGGTTCCAGAGCTTACAGGAGTGCGGTGCACAGCACCACTCCAGGCCGGTTGCACGTATCAAGTCTCAACTGGCCCCTTCCGCCACTTCGACAAGCGCAGCTTCAAGTGCTAGCGGAATCTTATGCTTGTTGATAAAGCCTTCCAAGTCCAGGGAGATAGTGAGGAGCTCGAAGGACAGGTTGCTTGTAGGCAGCAGGAGTGCCACTTGGGCGCTTAGGGCTGGATCCCGCACGAGGCGAGATCGCCGGATTCACCGGATTTGTGCCGGAGACCGATGTGGGCCTGCACGCAGGCACGGACAGCACCTTCTTTATCTTCCTCAAGCTCATCTTCACCTCCTCACAGCAGATGCGACCGTCCCTGCGTGAGGACGAGTATCTCGGCCCGACGAAAAAGCTCTTCCCCCCCCCTGGCATCACTCACGTGAGTCAGGACTAAAGGCCTCATTGTGTCAGGTCTATCAAGACGATGTCCTTCCTTCGAGTGGCAGTCGAAATGTTAAGACAACATGAAAATTGCACAAAATATATGCCCGGTGATACATGGACCTGAATACAGGTCAAGTCTATCAAGAACGAGTTCATCAACTCCTGTCAGGTGATGGTTCTACTGCCAGATTGAACATGCCCGAGATCACTGTTCAGCTACACCGCACCACACTGAGCCGCCGGCGGAGATGAGGACACCAAAAACCTCGCGTAGGGTACCGGCCACAGCCGCGGATGAATATGGGTGGAGGGCGGGTTATGTGAGCGCCGCGGTGCGTGGGTGGGGTGCGAGATCGACGAGGACGAGAGTACCGAGGCGTGGGTCAAGCCTCAGTTGGCTTGTTAAGGTTAGTGGCATCCAGCGGAGATGTCACGATGTCGAGCACGGTGGACGCAAAGGGCAGGGGAATGAACGCGTGTAGAAAGCAGGGTTGGACAAATATGGCAGCAGTGTAGAAAAAAGCGAGGGAACGTACTGTAGCCCAGGCAGACTTGGAGTTCGCCATAGCCAGTACCGCCTGGCCATTCCCGTGCGCATGCTCGCTCGTCACGAGCAGGAAGGCGATTTCCCTAGATGCAAGTAAAAATATAACGCGCCTCGAGTGCGATGAAGTGTTTTGATCAAGTTTAGGAGGGAGCCCGGGCATCAGAAAATAAGATACAAAATGGGTCGACGTCACCAAACGGAGACGGTGTGAGCGCAGAGTAAGGGGGTATCCCAAAAGCTTACAACGATGAGTGGAGAGTTAGAGCTTATTTCTCCCACTCGACATCGACAGGGCGATTCGAGTTCTGGCGCGCAGTGATAAATCCTTGGATATCTTTCTGTATAGACCCGGATGGCGAAGAACCCCGGAAGACAATGCTACGCAGAGATGGTAATACCTCTGTGGCACTTTCCCCCGTGAGCGCGTGAGCTCTTGCAGCGCCCGCGCAACAAGTGGCCCCAGTTCGCTATATATATGCAGGTGTTGCATGGCGGGAAAGGGATGAAAAAGTTCCAAATACAGCATGGGGTCGATGCCATTTCCCTGCTGTGATCCCCGATTGACAAGGGAGAGCTCTTCCACATGAGAGAGGAGAGGTGATAGCTGGCTGCATACCCGTGCCATCGACGAGGCCTGCCAGTCTAGCTCCCTGCAAATAATCTCTAGCAGTACAGCAAAAGAGTGACGACTTCTGACAACAAAATGGATAGAAGAAGGGAGAAACTCGATCACAGCTGGATTGAGCGATTTGGTTTGTTGTGCACGAACGATGAATCTGTGGAGTTGTGGAATATTGAACATCAGGTCCATGAAGAGTCGTATTTCGAGCTCCTCGAGTTTGGGGGTGTCGATTCGGGCAACGAGGTCTTCCAAGTACTCGCTAACGCCTTTGAATTCAAAATGGGTGAGTGCGGGGAGAATGGCGCGGGTCGGTGGAGGTCGGCCTATTCGATCGGGGTGAGATCGAGGGGATTCGAATCCAATCTGAAGGTAGGTGAGATTGGGCAACGTGGCCAGACAAGTGGTGGCCATTGCTTCGGGTGAAATGTATCCGGCGATCGGGATATTATCAAGGCAAAGGGAGGACAAGGAACTGCAAGACAAAGCAAATTTGGGGAATCCTGGAAATGCAATGTTCCATAAGCGGATGAATTGAAGAAGCGGCGCAGATCCCCCCAAGAATTCCTCATCAAGAATCGGCGCTGTCGATGATCCAAACGAAAGATGTGTCAGAACCGGGAATGGCTTCTGTATCACGGCGGACATCAGTATTCTTACAAATTACCTGTGGGCGCCTGTACAGCCTGTACAGGCGTACAGTACAGGCCTGTACAGGCCTGTACAGGCACTAAAGGTCACAAGTCCACAGGACAAACAGGCTATGTCCGATTTTGCACAAGTTTGGTTTCTTAAGCGACGACATGCCCACAA
>QLOT01000967.1:0-13436 GCA_003313875.1 Russula aff. compacta
GACTATGCCCGTTGAGGCCAATGAGGATCACTGGGAAGAGGGTCGAACGAAAGAACTTGGTGTCCTGGAATGAAACTTTGGTTCGATCAAATTCCGCGAGATGATGTATGGTGTTACTTACCAACCAAAGATGACAGCACTTTGCGTAGTACTTGACGCACTGCATTGTAGGCTCACCACAGCCCTTCTCCATTTTTACCTCCAAGATGACATGTGGAAGAATCCGTTTGTCGCCTTTATCTCGCATAGTACCCCAAACAACGTCAGGGACTCCAACAACTCTATTACTGATATCACTTTTAGGAATGCCCATTTGTTCATGGCCTGGGCTTCCAAAGACGCGAGTGAAAAATTGGCGGGAGCTGGACCAGCGGGCGTCTTCATTTTCATAATCGCTGAGCGCATTGCGAAAGAAATTCCGTGAGACATCGAGAAACTTCATATCTGTTGCGGAAAGCTCCTCCGAGTCATGGTAGTTGGGTGCATGAAGCCTCTCGAGGTTGTAGTGCAGCTTTGCCAGGTGCCGATGGAAGATAGCGTTGGGGTAGCCGAAGCGACCTTCAGGTCGCCCAATGTAGATTTTCTGACGTAGCTCGCGGCCGGCCACCCCTAGACAGTCCGACGACGGTGAGAGAGCGGTTACTTCTCTGATAGCGTCTACACCTGAACTCGAGTTTGAGAGAAAAGGTGACGAGTGAGAAGGAAGGAGACAGACCTGGATCGCGCAAAGATTCTACGCTCGATGAGACAGTGCTAGATGGTTCAGGCTTGCCCCTCTGAGCTGGGCAGATGCGTCAGTTACACCACGGGAGAGCAGCTGCATATGACGTACAAGTATATAGCACAATTGCCTGAACTCTCGTCTCCGGAATTTCTTCGAAGGAATTCGTTATCCTTTCTGTATCATCGAGGAGCTTAGCATACTGAGAAATGTGGGAGGAATGGCGGACATTTTCGAGGAGTGTCTGGATTGTTTCATCTGACCCCAGCTGGTTGTGGTGCGTCGTACTGGAAGTAGCGCTTCCCGACCTTGTGTTGTAGGGGTTTGGCGGGAGTCGCACTGAAGTATTTAACTTCCATACAACGAGGTCCGTGCAATCAACATCGCGCAGCTTTGCAGGATAGCGTTCCTTCGTTTTCATCAACATGTCCCCGACAAAGTGGTTTATTTCCATGCGGACCATAAAAGGACGTCCAATATCCTCGAAATTCGGATCTACGCAGGTGATACATATAGAAATAGGATCTGATTTAGGCATAGTTGAAGAAACTGGTAGGATAGGATGAAGAGAACGAGGGAGCCAGATGAATTAGTTGCTGTGTTTATATTTTATATGTTGGCCTGTCACGTGGTGTGTCGTGTGTCGTGCGGGTGCAGAAGCCAAAATAAGTGTTTTTTTTATCTGTCTTGTATTCCGCACTGCAGAGGAGTACAGGGCCGTCGTGTCCGTGATACGCTGTATACGCATCTTCCCGGTTCCCATAGTCAGCATCGTAAGTACTGTAACTAATATGATGGGGCCATACGGGGCCATACGTATAGATCAAGAAGTTCATGATCCGAGATGTCTAATGCACCAACATTAGAAGTGGCAAACGGCAAGACGTTGTGAGGTGGAGGCAAGGAGTGTGAAAAACGAACACCAACTCTACAAAGTGAAGAGCCACTCCTAGTCTGCCCTGCACATCTCAACTCTGCTCGAAAGCCTCCTGTTATGTGTGGAAGGTGGAAGGAGCAAAATAAAGAGGAATGAATGTCAGTTTAAACCACCTAAGAAAGGGGGAAAAGAGAAAGGAGAACTTCCATCATCTTTCCCTGAATTTCCTTGCGCTCCACTCGCCCGTCAATGCCCTTGAAGTTCAAGCTCCTCCCCACCGCATGGCTCGCCTCAGTACAACTTCCTTGACCTTCGCTTTCGCTCACGGGTCCGCGAGCGACGTGTGCGGATTCTCGTCGGGGAGCGCCGCGCGCAGGTGGGCCTCATGCGACACGAGGTTACACAGAGATATTGTATGAGCAAGTCCAGGCCAGAAAGTCGGAAAAGGAGTCTGCGTCTCATGCGACAGAGCCGACATTGTCAAACGTAGACGCCCTCAACCACCAGTCGCCTGCCAGATCTTAGCAAATACAGCTGAATCGACCACGCTCTTGAGTAAGGATACTCTTACGAATAAGTTCCCAAACCGCAGGAACGCAGACCATGAACGATGATCATCAACTTGATATCTCCTTGGCAGTTTTGCATCGACTGGCCCGTGAGCGTCTTAACGCGGCCATAACCACGACAAAGACAAAGCAGAGCTAGACCAAGTATTCCGGAATGCCCTACCAGAGGTGGTGGCCAAAGTGGGTGTAAATAGCGCCAACGGATGCGATAAGGTTAGAATGCCTGATGATGACACCCTTGGGCGGGCCCATGGTGGTGAAAGTCTACAAGCGTCGCTGGATGGGTTGCGACTTTCCACAGTTTTGGGTGGTTGCCATGACCGAGTTCCGGAAAGACATCGAGGGAGAACAAGGTGACACCTTTGCGTCCACTTATTATCTTAGAAAGGATGAGCTCTGGGGGATCACCATCGGAAATAACAATTCACAGGGACTCTGCTGTGGTGACTTTGACAGCCTAGCAACAAGCTCTCCAGTTGAGCGAGGCACTGGGGTCTGACTTGCCAAGGGCAGTGCAGTGACGACTATCGTCACACTTCATAAGTATTGCTAGAACGAGCAGTTCACAGGCAACGGAACCAACCATAGCAGTAGCAGACATACATAGCCGCATATGCACTTCCTATCATAGGAGGCAAAGGATAAGGATTCAGCGTGTAAATTGTACAGTACGCATGTTCATTGTTGATGGTCATATCCGCCGACACTGGCACCAATTAGCCCCACAAGTCGAAATAGCTAAAACAACCGAGGAAAAGCGGATAGCGGATAAATCTAACAGCAGCTGCAGGCGGCCTTGGAGGAGGAAATTCAGAAAAAAGGGGGGGGCAGAAGAGTAATGTAAAGGAGCAGGGGGGGGAAGATAGTCACGATGGCGGCAAGTGGAATGGAACCGAAGTGGGACTATAGAGACTATCTCAAAACTGCAGTACAGCACCTCCGGGGCACAATGCTACGCAGAGCGGTGTTAGATAGATGAAGACATATGGGGGTCCGGTCGAGGAGGATGTGTGCGAAAGAGTGTCCGAGTGCATGCGGGCTACCCGGGCGAGAGTTCAGGCCTTCAGGTGCCCGTCGCACGCTGACAAGGCACCAGACGCGGGTTCATTTGGCAGACGCTATGGATACAGGGTGCAGGGCAGGTGACAGAGTCGGGGATGGGCGAATGATGCGAGGGAGATAAGCGGCATTAGAGAGTGCTGAGTGAGCAACATAGCTGGACGTCCACGAGGGCGAGGATGAGGTGAGGGGCGGTTGTGCTAGCTGTCGTATTGGATGCAGAAGACGAGAGAAGATGTTACACTGAGTCTCGTACTAGCGCGAATGCCGTCTAGGTAAAGCGAGGGTATGTACATGGGGAAGATGCTGACCCGGGAGCGCGGACCACCAGCGAGAAACGCGTCATGCGTGAAGTATCGTTACTCTACCATAACAGCGACGCTCATCTCAAAACCCATGTCATCCCATTCAAACAATGCATCATATATACCGTCTGCTACTCAGCCTCACTGCATCCTTATTATTATGATTCCGAAAGATACACTCAAATTAACTGGACTAACAATTACAAGGAAAACCGATTTTGCAAAGTTACCCAACTTTATTTGGTGACTTTGGACCAATGAGCGAATGAGAACCTGCCTCTGGGAAGCCGTTCGTCCAGTTTGAAGCACAGTAGCACAGATCTACTTTGAGGTTTCATGCTATCGAACATGTAAATATCGTGCTCCCTACCACCTCTCTTGACATCCGGATGCCAGTCAATGCTGCTCAGTGTGTTCTGGGTGTCATTCAACGGAAATGGATTTGTATCCTCGGGGTAGTCTTTGTTGAGCACGTTAGCATCACAAGCACATGCCTGACAGCACACAAACCATCCAAGTCGATCGATCGATGGCCTTCTGGTGTCCGTCAGCAGTAAGGATCTGTCGCCTTGTTCATTTGGACTGACAAGAGGTTATGGAGGCGGAGGTGGGGTCAGAGGACGGACGAATTGATTGGAAAGATATAAGCGCGAGCGTCTCTCAACATCTTCAGTTGGTCCAACACTAGCGTCTACAACAGTCGTGCCAATTTTTCATGACATGATATAGCAGGAGCTGGTATAAAAATGTCGTCCCGAGGAGAAGACAGCGGATGTGAAGGAGGAGTGAGCAAAAAGCAACCTCGCTAATGATAGCACGCCTCCCTTTCTCATCATCCTCTCGTCCTTCTCGCCGATTTACACTCACCACATATACCTGTCTGTGTTTCAGGCTCAAAATCCTTTTCGCACCCCATCTCGGTCGTGTATATAAACCCTCCTCTCAAGCAAGTCTCGTAACATCCCATTCATTCAGGGCCATCGTGTGCGCGCATATATTCCGGAATACTCAAGGTCCAAAAGCCCAATAAGAAAAAGTCAGCGGGCCTCTATATATCGTAGCGTAGGGTAGTACATGCGTCGTGTGTAAGAGAGAGAGAGAGAGTAGCATCATGTAAATCCAAAAAAGATCGTCGTTGTCGTCGGGAGGTTCATGTAAAGCTCGATCGTTACATTAAATCCCCTCCATCCTGTGTGGCCCAGGTGTGTATTTCATCGCAGCCCCGGTGGCCACTGCTTCCGAGGTAACCACACGCCGTCTGCGTTAAACCGCGGATTTCGGGGGAAATCGAGCCCCTTGTTCCTCGTCATCCCAATCGGGACTACGGACCATTTTATTATTGTCAGTTGACGATAACAACAAACATAGCAGGATAAACTCACGGAACCACGTCCACGTATGCGGGCCAAAAACCTGCTCCCAGTTCGCCCGAACGCTGCCAAGCCACCACATGTTGCCCTCCCGACCAATGCGACCGTACCGAGCATCCCACTCTAGTCGTGTGCGACGCTTTTCCCTGAAATAACCACCCAGCTAGCATAAGATATCGGGGGCACCAAGGCGAGGAAGCAGAGAAAAATGAAAAGAAGAACGCACTTGAACGCCCAGAACGAATGCATCTCATCCAGCACCGCACTCTCGCGCTCTTTCATCACACGCGCTCCGATGTGTTCCACTGTCGTTTGGTTCGTGCTGATCAGCACGACGTGCGTCGAGAGCATGGCCGTAGTGAATATCGAGAATAGCCCTGATCTGTGATCGCCGTCGGATGCGGGAGTGGAATATAGAGCCGAGCGGAACGTACAAGACAATCACGACGATATGTTCAGAGTCAACGCGCATCCTCGTGCGCTTGACCATGCGCGCGTTGAGAGCGAGAAGGGTGGTGAACGTCCAGAGGCAGAAGACTGCGGCCCACACCACGAACACGAAGAAAAACTGTCAGGTGAGTGGCATCTGCGTCAGTCAAACCATCCCCTCGAGACATCAATTAAAAAAGAACACCTTCTGATTCTGCGCACCAACGCACTGCCCGATCCCTGCATGGTTGCACGGTTAAACCCCAGAGGTAGCGGCTTAGAGAGACATATGAGGCACTTACAAGGACAATGATGATCAAATCTCAACACACACTACAGTACCACACGCAGCGACCTCCTTATTAGCGCATTCACAAGACAAATGAAACGGCAACGCACCATGCCGCACGCTCTACAATGATGTGCCCGTGGCGGCTTGACAATCCCGCACGTCTCACAATATCGATGTTGCTTACGTTGCGGTGTGATCGCCCGAGTCGGGAGCTTTTGGCTGCTGCCAGTTTGTCGTTGAGACTGTGGGGTGTTCGCAGAGCGCTGTCCTTCTGAAGGCGGAGGCGCAAAGGTAGTGTACGTGTCCGTTTGACCACTGCTTTCGGCGCTCGGCTGGGCCAAGCGTGGTTGTGAGTGATTTGTGGAGTGGGAATGGGAATGTGGGTGTGAATGGAGCGTGCTGGATCCGCGTGACCGGTGCCCAGCCCACGTCGGACGGGAAGAGTGGTTTGAAGGCGAAGTAAGGGAAGATGATGAGGGCGGAATGCTGCGCGTGGACGAGCTCTGAGATATCTGGGGTGGCAGAGGAGGGGCTAGTCGCGCTAGTTGTGGTCGTGGTAATTGCGACGGTGTGATATCCTGGTAGGACGGCGAGTTTTCACGAGACGCCAATTCTTCGCCAGCTGTGTCCAACATCGGTTGTCTCGAGACGTGCTGAGAAATGGAAGAGGGACGAATCCGGTTAGAACGATCGATCGGTATAGCAGGCTAGGAAGAACCGAGGAAAAATCGACAAAAAAATCGGATTAGGTGCCAGCAGTAATAGCATGTACGCGTTGATAGATATACGGTGCAGAACGGTGTCAAGACGCGCGTATACTATGCCCTGCACCAGCACAAGGTGACACAGCGCAGCACGGCGGCCAATCATGCGCACATGCATAGGTGCAAAGGATGGCGGAGATGACATAATGGCTTGAGTGGCACAGCACCTGCCCGTGAAAGGAGACGCCCGGCGCTGAGCATACACAATCATGATGGCGCGGGAAGATGCGGCACTCAACCAATCAGAATCACAATTCAGAATCAGAAAAGCACGGCCAGCACGGGGCAGACACGCGGTGGGGTGGAGCATCCGCAGCATACGCAGAAGGAGACAGTGGTGCGTACCCGCCACCGGTGGCGAGGCTTTGCGGTGGGGGAACGCCTGGGAGAGTCATGGCCGCGGGTGCTTCCGAAGGAAGTGGCATGTATCCATGATGGATAGGAGGGGGAGAGTGGAGGGACGACGAGATAGATGAGACGAGACTGGTCGGGAGGGGGGGACTCACTTTGATGGCATAACCTGGTGGTGTGAATACGACCTATTCGCAACCCCAAACCAAAAAAAAGCATGTGAGCACATAAAAGAGGCCGAGGCATTGCCATTGATGGATGGAGCAGCATACCGCACCTTGATATACGCCCAGATCATCATCATCCCAAGCACAACAAATACAACCAAGAAAACGACTAGCCACCAAAAGAACCAAGCCAATCAGTATTAAGCTCAGTGCCACATAATCTCAAAAAAGAGAAGAAGAAAAGAAAGAAAAGAAGCAAAAAGGAGGAGGAAGGGAAGAAAGGAAAGCGGGCAAAACTGGCCACTAGCAATTAGCGTTAATGAAGTATTTCACTCACTACCCAATGTGCGCGAACCGAGGGAGTTGCGCTCGCGTCTGATCATCGGTATGCACAATCTTCCGATGTACACATAGGCCGAGTAGGCGATGACAGACGCGGCGAGGGCGACGGACAGCTTGAGCACGTACCAGGGCTTGGGGCCCTTCTTCTTTCGTCGTCCCGACCCGCGCCGTGGGTGGACGGCATCGCTGACTGTGTTGGAGAGTGAGGAGCTGGCGTTGCGTGGATCGGCTGGCGTTTCTGAGGGCATGTCCGAGTCATTTAACTGGTGCAGCTTAGTTTGTGAGAATGTTGTACAACAGATGCAAGAAGGGGATAGCTGACACAGGGACACAGGAGCACCGCACCTCACCTGCACCACCGTGACGCCCCGCCTCAGCATAAAGAGACACCACACACGTGACACACACCACGCACGTAATCTATATCACGTGACAATACCTGGTACATACAATACTGTATCTGTGTTGTCTATGTCGTCGAGGTCAGAGTCATCCGCCGTGGATCATCACTACCTTGCATAAGCTTCCGCGAAGCTACGACCCGCTCTGCGAGCGCAGACAGGTTTGCATCGGCCACTACGACGTCCGGCGCATACTCGACACCAAACATCTCCCGCACTGCACGGGCGATCCGCCACGCCTGCCGCTCAGACCAGAATCGGAAATCATCCGGATCCCCACCATCGCTCTCACTGTTCCCACCAGCGCCATTCCCATCCAGCGTATCTGCAGTGGAGCTTGGGACCAGTGATGGGTCGCAGTCAAGGCATAGTGGGACGACATGCGCGAGTGCCGCGCGTACGGATTCAAAGTCAGTTTTCTCTGGGCGGTCCACTAGGACATCCATATGTAATTGGTAAATGAAGCACGGCAAGGAGGGGACAGACGCACCATATATTTCAATAGGTCCTTCAAGCGCCAGCACATTGTACTTTCCATCGTGGTGGTACCGCATCTCGTACTGCCCAACCGTCCACGGCAACGAGTCCCCCTTGAATACAACTATGCCACACTCCTCGTCGTTTGTACCCGAGACTTCTCCATCACCCGGGGTACTCGTTTGACTGTTTTCACCAATCGGGACATTGCCATCCCACTCTTCGTCATGAACCGGCACCCACATTCCCAGAGACGAAATCCGCGTCACGAGTGACGACTGGTTCGCACCAACACGATACAACCCGATCCAGTCTTTCCGCGAATGGTGCCGTGGTACCCGCCACTCGACTGTGATCTGCTCACCGAGGTGGAAGCGTAGAGCATCACTGGCACCACGCGATACAACGTGTATTTTGTATTTGTCCGTCGCGTACGCCGATAAGTCATTCGCTACACGGCTGCACCACCTCTGATCAGTGTCCTGGTCGGTCAGTACAGAACGGCGAACTGGCTCACGTGATGACAAGCTTCTCGCGTGACTGCTGAAGAAGGAATTTGGTGTCTTGTACAACCTCAGATAACTTTGGCCGAGCTGTGCACACATTACTACTTGTCAGCACTACTTCGTTGACGAGTGGACAGAAGATAAAGTGGCCATACACTTCTTCAGGAACTCTTCTAACACTTCCGTGGTATCTTCGTATACCTTTTCGAATGTACCGCGTACCTCTCGAACGACGCGCTTAATCTCCGGCGCGTGGCGGCCTGCACGCCTCTCGAGCAATCGCGCGTTGTGACGAGCAACGTTTTTGACCACCTTTGTGAAGCCCGCATCCTTCCGTAGGCTATCTCCGTACAATTTTCGCATGTGCGGGCTACATGAAGCGTATAAGATTACGAGAAGGGAAGGGGGTCAAAAAAGGGGGGAGAAGACTCACTATTCAACGTAACGCAGGAACCACAAATAGGATATATGCCTCACACCAGCGAGGATGTAGACAAGCTTACTCCCGCTGATGAGTGCCATCCCAAAGAATGCGGCGCCGGCAGTAATTTCGGGGTTGTTCAGATACCTAGTCTAGCGTTAGGTCCGGTGCGGGGCCGGGAAGACAGTGAATTACCGGTAAATGCCGGAGTAGTCGAGTGACGAAGGATACTCTTCCATGAAAAAGTCACCGTAGAACCACCCTGAAAGGGAAACACATTAGACTGTCGTCGCGAACACCAGGAACGGGCATCAATGACTTACCAAATACACCGAGGACCTCGTACGACTCCATTGTCACCCAGGTGTGAAATGCGATCAATATCTGCAGCCCATAAGTATGGACACGCATACGACTAAGATGGTGATGAAGGACTTGCCGCCCCAATTGTATGGCGTAGTAACTCATTACCAGTCATCCAAGTGGTTGGAGCCTCATACGTCTTCCACACGATCCCAAAGCAAGACACTGCCCCTTCCTTATCAGCCCATCTTTGTAAAAGTGGCAAGATAAAGACCACAGACCATAGCTCATGCACATGCTTAGATTGTACACTGCTTTCCAGTTAGCGAATGCCTCCCTTACCGCACCACGGGTCGACTTGCGTGCCGGGTAGTGGTAGTGCTTTAAGAAGTGTCGCACGAGGAACTTGTGCGTGCTCTGAGCTTTCAAAACAAGACCAAGGCAGAGGGTGTGGAAGAGTGTCCAGAAAAGTGCATGCCCAAAGTGCAGCCCTGCACTCGTGAGTAAATGCGTCGGAAGGAGTGTGGCCAGGAACGGGTATGCCATTGCGAGAAGTAGCATGAAGTCTTGAGCCCTATCGAACGAGAAGGGTTTTCAGCACCCCAAAACACCTACCACTCACCGAGGACACGCACCGGAATACGTCGAGATGAAGTAGGACAATAGTATCCCGGCGGAAGTATCGGTTGCGTAGATCATGATGGGACAACTGGGCTGCCCTAGTTCCCCCATTGGCGCACGTCGAGTCCATCTCCGTCTCTGTGTCGCTGTCAGATGCAGATGGGGTTAAACCTTCTGTGGCCGACGACGACGAGGGTGGGTCAGAAAATGCGCGGGCACGTGCAGGTGATTGTCCATGTTGCTGAGAGGACGTATGTATCCCGTTCGCTGTGCCATTTTCTAGTTGAGGTGGTTGAGGAATGGGCACGCGTTGAGCAAGGAGCTTGCGCTGGCCGTAGAAGCGCTCAATATCTGAAGCCGGAGGTCAGAGAGAGCAAACCTGAATAGACTGTGCCACTGACGGGGGTTTTCGAAAAAGACAAGGAATGCAAATTGCGCGCAGTGCGCCGCAAGGCTCACAAACAGGACAGGGTAGCTGCCCACAATCAAGGAAATTCCATAAATCCATGCGTAGCCTGTACAGCTCTCGTGAGTGGTCAAGGGGCGGATAAACAGAAAAGGGGTGCTTACCGACGGAGTACATCGGATGGGGCGCGAGCTCGAACACGCCATCAAAAACGAGTGCACCACGCTGAAAGAAGCAGTCGCCCCAGTACCAACCATAATCCTTAACTACATGGTGAGCTTCCGACTTGACCCAAAGGTTGAACGCGATGAGGATGATACCGCCAACCCAGCTGTGAGGGGGTAACTAATGAGATATGTCCCGCTACGGAAACACGAGCGAGGGAATGATCACCGGAGCACATGAACGAGCATGGAGAGCCCTGACGGCACACGGAAGCAAGCAAACGCGAATAAACAGAATGACAAGAAATCGCTGAGAGGTGGAACATGAGAAGCGCACAGAGGCAGATAGATAGAACTGAAACGAACTTGATCAAGATGATATCGACAGCTTGGCGAAAGAGTAGCCAGGTGTTGTACTCGAGCGGAAGTTCCTGTAAACGCGTGGTCAATCAACGGAGCGGAATCGACCAAAATGAAGGGGACGCACATCGAAGGAATAATCCTTTCCCATTTTACCGACGAGCTGCCTGCGAATCCAGGCACGAACTTCCGGCCTGCGTTTTTGATCGAGCCACCCAAGTCTCTGGACGGTCCTGACGATCCATCGGCGCTTGCTTTGCAACGTTAGCACGTATCCGAGCCCAGCATCGTACGCAGCGCGCCAAAACGCAAAATAGAGTAAGAAGAAGAGCTTGCGAGGTGTACGCGGCAAGGTGCAAAACAGGAAGAGCTGGAGGGCCAGGAGGCCGAGGTTGATGACGTCGATGTGCGATTTTGGGTAAGAAGGATGGAAGAGCGCTGTAATGACATCGTGCGTCGTTGGGACGCGGAAGACTGAAAGGATGGTCACCGAGACACGTGTCAGCGTGAGTTGGAATATAGTCCGAGCAAGGTACGTTACCCTGGCCAGATGGCGTTTTACCCCAAACGACGTGGCCCCGAGTGGAGTCGTCTGGTTGAGGCTCTTGAGTGGTCGAATGTTGTTCCTCTCGCTGGTGTAGGATGCGCTGGCGCAGACCGTCCTCCATGGGGTCGAGATGGTAGTCGAGACACAACGATTGTACGGACGTAAAAAAAAAAAACGGGTGCAAGCAGCGGGGCTTGCATTAACGTTATCACGTGATTTTGTTTCGTAGCGCGGCTGGATCGAGATCTGGATCGAGAGATTCGCCCGATGATTGGCCGACGAGAACTCACCCATCGTTTTTCCCACGTTGCTCTTCCGTCATTTTCGCGAAATAGTTAAAAGACCGTCGCCTTTGGGTTATGTTGTACACGCGTTTCTTTCGTTATCGAATGGACCCCAAGTGCGTGCATAATGAGAGTGAGGGCGATGAGGAAAGGTCTGAACTTTGGTCGGTAGTGGACTGGTGGGAAGTAGCGTGTGAATTATCAGCCATGAAGATGCCGGCCCTTAAGTGATTTTTACCTCAAAGGCCCAACACCTCGCAGGCCTCACCAGTTCAAGACAACCCACTTTATTTATAGACGTTATGAAATATTTCCCTTCCCAGAGACAGGTTAGCGACCTCCGCTCAATCAATGCCGCAATGCACAATCAATGTCTGGCCGTTCCCCTGTTATTCACTCAGCACTAGGCTTGAGCCCACCCGGTGCAGAGTTGCTAATGAGGGGGAAAAGAAAATCCCTACCCAGGCGTTAAATTCAGCTGCTTCTTCGCATTTTCAGGAGCACGTTTTACGACGCGCCGCACAAGTCAAAAAATGGTTGCGTGACTTGCATATATGGGTCCATTGCACTGACCCGAAAAGTTACAGCTGTACCTAGGCCCCATTCGTTTCCGTATACAATTACACTTCACTCAACACGTTGTCACTGATACAGTCCCGTTGTCTCTCCCCATGATGAGTACGTATTCCAGAATCCCTTCGCCGTTACACCATTCCAGAAGTCCATGTGTCGTGATAAGGGACACCCAGGCATAACGCTCAACCTTGCGGTCTGGACATATATGTCAGTTCCAAGTGCGAAGAAGGAAGGAAAACAGCGGAGTGCGCCCACACTGAAACTATGGCTCTCTGGGACTCTCTCACGGCGACATTGGGCATTCACCGATCATGCGGACGATGCGACGAGCAGTTTCGAGTGGGGGGAAGACAGCACCGACTGGCAAAGCAGACGTCGGTAAACGTAGGGTTTCGCCGCGCATTCGTTTGCGCGTGCATGTGGTCGAGGGGCCCGCTACACTGTAGCGAAATGACATGTTGAAAGCTATTTGTTGTTCGAATCTCTCCGAGTTGAGGTTCTGCTCGTGAGGGGGGGATGACTGTTGTGTTGCAAGGGTTGGCGTTGACGATTGAGGGGATGTCCTCTCCCATCTCCAACACTTATAAAATAGATTCTCGAAGTAGCTAGACTCGAAACAATTGACCTCATTACCGTGCGTCTCGGACAATAACGCGCAAGAGGCTTCCCGATTTGCCTCTCCTAACGGTATTATGCTTGAGAGTAAGCGCTCGTTCATTAAATAATACCAATAGTTTGCGGCCATGCATCCTCCTCGCCTTGATTGAAATCACGACATCGGTGTAGAGTATTATGGCATACTATGGGAGCACATTTCGAGAACTTTTATATACAGTTATATCAGAGAAGATTGAGTAGCCCCCAACAGATTCCAAAAGACCAGTCTAGAGCCGTATCCCCAAGCCGCAAACGCAAGTGGTAGGTAGGCAGATCCCTAACCAACCCACGATTTTGTGATCGCGCAAAAAGCTACCATCCCTAAAACGAAAAACCGCAACAAAACGGCATGGCATCAGAAAAAAAAATATAATGATCGACACATGCTCACCATCCCCGCGAATAGACGGACATCGGCGTGGGTCTCGTACTGGTCCCGCTCCGCCGTGTTGACCTTGACCATGTCG
>QLOT01000973.1:0-29559 GCA_003313875.1 Russula aff. compacta
CTCAGCTCGGTACCGGTAGTACCGTACCGAGACGCTCCGGATCCCCCGTTCATCTGCCATATCTTAAGGTTGGGCTCATCGACGTCTCACCAATGTCATGTGATCAAAGCGTGACAAACTGCTTTTCTCTAAACTAGTTGAGGAGGTGGACGTTTTGTCAAAATCTGAAACCATCATGTTGTAGAGACAGACTTCACGGTTAGAATGATGGTTTTATATTTTTGAGTAAATGTGTTCAGGAAATGTAGTATATTTTTTTCTACTTTCTTACCACCATAGCGTAACTTAACTTAGTTGAATCGGAGTTGAAAATTACTTGACACCACTGGACTAGCAAGGTGTGGGAGGCGGGAGCATCTTTCACACCCACGGAAATACAGAAATCATTTGCACAACTGATTGATAAAAGCGAAGACAAGATTTGTAGCACTACTAGCCCACTTGGTTTATTTTGCTCTATATAAGTGTGTATGGTAGGAGGAGAAATGTTATGGCTGTAGCCTACTTGGTAACACGAATGTTTATTTTGGTCTATGTTGAGGTGGCCCACTGGTTCGAATCACACCAGGGCTATTTTTTCCCTTCCCAATCGTACCTCAGAACCGAGCGGAAAATGAATCGGAGACGACAATCAGACTTGTCACAGTGTGACAGCTGCACGTGATCGTTGGTGGGACGTCGATGAGCCCAACCTTATGTCGAAGGACTTCATCGCCACCGCTCTCGGCCGTGTGCTAGCGGGCACCACGAGGGTCGAATTTATTCACAAGCCATATATAGGCTGGCCATATCCGCGGCCTAACCCCCACTCGCTCACAGGCTCCCCTCACTCCACCGGCGTCCTCCCCTTCCGCGTCGCTGTTCTCGACTCTTCCTTCAACCCACCAACTCTCGCTCATCGTGCTCTCGCTTTACTGCCAGAAGCAGCTTCCCCGACAGAGGCACGCCTTCTCCTCCTCAGCATTCGAAATGCGGACAAACCTCTACGCCCTGGCGATGCGTCGCCGGTGCAGCGTATGGAAATGATGTTACGCCTTGCATGCGAGGTCAATGCTGCTGTCGGGCTTGTCAATGCCCCAGCGTTTGTTCATAAAGCAGAGCTGCTTCGCGCTGCTCTCCCCGCTGGGGCGCAACTCACCTTCATACAAGGGATCGATACGCTCGAGCGATTTCTTGCGCCTCGATATTACAGCGATGGCTCGATCAAAGCCATGCACGCAGCCTTGCGACGATTTTTTGATATTGGTGGAAATAATGCTCGGGTTATCTGCGCTCGACGTGCTATAGATCTTGTGGATCCTCGCGGGGAATCTGCCCTCCTTGAGGTTGCACAGGAGTGGCTGCAGACTGACCGTATAGAAATCGTGGACATAGACGATGAGCTCCAAACGTTCAGCTCAAGTGGGATTCGAGCAAAAGTACGTGCCAGAGATAGCCTTTGGCGCCAGGTGGTCCCCACTGGTATCGCCGAATATATTGAGGAACAAGGTTTGTACTTAGAGGTGACCTGAGTCATTCATAGATCGCCTTGGCCAATGTGTTCGGACCTCGACACGAATTCAGTAGTTAGAAATTAAAAGAAACTAGAAATCTATTGTCCAATTATATATGCGTACAGAGAGAGAGAGTGCAATGTGTGTATGTCTACATCCAACAATATGTGTGGTCTACGGTCAACAGTCATAACATGCGCGGATCGTTCATGCAATGGAAGCTTGAGCGAAAGCAATGGCAACAATCTGGGAACCAGCATCAAGCACAAGTCATCCAAGTGAGGAAGAGGAACTTACATCAGAATGGCTCAACGACAAATGGATCTTAGAAATGCCCTTCGCTGCAGCCGCGGCTTTAGCCTCTCCGTGCAACGTCACCTCGGGAACACCGGCCTCATTCGGAAGAATTTCAATCTCCTTCATCGCTGCACCCGCACCTTTGGAAGAAACGCCAAGCGACTTGAACACGGCTTCCTTACCAACCCAGCGCGCGGCAAAGGACGCCTGGAAGGACGCCTGGGCACGGCAGTAGGCAATCTCAGCGTCCGTGAAGTTGCGTGAGATGAAAGTTTCGTTCTCGGTGGGAACAGCGGATATCAATTCTGTGTAAAACTGTTAGTTACAGGAGCTCCCAAAGAAAGCACAGAAAAAGTACCTTGATCAACGCCAACTCCGACCGCAGATCCAGACGCCTTGAGGGTCTCCTCGACCGCCTTGATGTTCGCGATGTTTGGCTTCACCTCAGTTGGCTGGTTCTGCTTGAACGAGTAACTACCCGTCTTGTCTGGCGAAGCGCGCGCCAGAGAATTAAGTAGCACAGGAGTCTCGAGCTCAATTGTGTATGGAGGGGCTTCCTTGATCTTCACCAACGCGTTGGTCGTCATCATCTCCGACATAGCCTTGTAAGACTTGAGATAGCGTTCCTTGTGTCGAACCTTGTAGGACTCGTACAGAGAGGGTGGAGCTACGGCAAGCACGTAGCGCGGATGAACAACAAGAGCAGTTCCGCCAACCTGGCCGAAGCCGAATGATGACTAAAACTTGTGTTAATCATAGATCTCACTCAGCGCGATGACCGTGAACTCACCATCACACCAGCGGTGATACCATCAGTCTGGATGGTCTTCGAGGGGAACATTAACAGTGGGTGCTGCTGGAAGAGAGCATCGACATTATCGGCGTTGCGGTTACCAGGAATTGTGCCGCTCGCAATAGACTGGAGGATGCCCGCCATCTGCCACGCTGCAGCACCACCTTTTGAATGTCCGACCAGACTTTTCTGTGCCATAATGGGAATGGCGTTGCCGGCGGTACGATCGAGTGTCTTTAAGATAGTGTTCCACATATACGTCTCATTCTTCTCGTTGGCCTGGGTGCTGGTACCATGGATGGACAGAACGCCAATGTCATCGGCAGTGAGGCCCCACACAGCAAGTGCACGACGAAGGGGAGCAATGCGAGGGTCTGCGCCTTCTGAACTTTGCATGAGCATGCCATAGGTGGCGAGGACATCCTTCTCCTGACGATAAGCCTCGGCTTCGAGGTCAGCGACACGGCTCGCGAAGAAGTCGGGATCTACGACTTCGCCCTTGGTCTTGCGGAGCTCCACTTCCTCTTTCAGTTGCTCTTGTTCAAAGGCAAGCCAGTCCCCGATCTGTTTTCGACGGAAGGAGATCTGACGAGCGCGGTAGCTGATATTGAGAAGCGGAGATGAATGTTTGGATTGGACTTCGCGGGCGATGCCGAGAGCACCGCGACCAGGTGCAGGGATGGAACGACCAGCTTTGTCACTACAAGGCAATTAGTGACCGTTTATTGGTGTGGCATGAATTAACCTACGTTGACGTAGAGGTAAAGGCAAGAATGCCACGAATGGGGCAACCAAGCTCAAGGGCAGTCTTGGCCGACATGACAATGTGTACGCCGACACCTTGAGACTCCATGAACTGACAGCCATGAGATTAGCGGGTGGCAGTTCCGTCACGGAAATATAAGAAAACACACCCCAGCACGAGTTGTCGTGGTAGGCCTTGACATCTCAGTAGGTTCACGGCCCATCGCAAGCTCCGTCTCAGCATTGCTAGTCGCTTTCATATTACCGAACTCGTAGGAGCCTTCCTCGCAGAGATCGTCGAAGCCACCAGCGATCATGACCTTTGCCTTACCCGAGAGAATGGTATCAGAGGCGATCTCCATAGACTGGAGAGCGGTGGCGCTGTGAGAGTCGTTTAGATTATCTACAAATAGAAAACCCTTCATCACCGCTCACCAAGCGCCAACTGGAATCTTGACTGGCCCGCTTGAGGACATCAACAGTAAATTGATCCACCCGGCGGTGGTATTAATGAAACTATTCGCCAAAATGTCAGTAACGCTCAGTGAAGAGAAGGAAAGACCAACGTCTCCTGCATAATATCGCTCTGGACTTCTTTCTCGTCGCGACGTTCCTTGAACATCTGCGCCAAGCTGTGCATACCACCCATACCTGATCCCAGACATGTTCCAACCTCTGAAGGGTGAATATATTGGTATAGCTCATAGGGATCCGTGATACCAGCGTGGTTGAGAGCCTCTGCCGTGGCAACGAGTGACCAAAGCGAAACACGATCGGTGCGTGCAATAATGTCCTCGGGAATTCCGTATCGCGTAGCATTCCATCCGTTGGGTAGTTGGCCAGCAACGAGACGGTTATAGGAAATGGCCTTTGGGATGTAGACACGGGCACCCTTCTTCAGTTTCACGAACCATTCGCCGCCTTCGCCTGCCCAGATGTCGCACTTGTCACCATGTTCCTTCTTGAATTTCTCTGCGTCTGAATCGGTGACCTCAAGCGGCTCCAAATCATGAATAAGCTCGACCTCCGAGTTGAAGACCTTGTGCTTGGGGTCGTAACCACGGAACAATTCAGGCTCTGGTAGACGCCGTCAGAGATTAAAGAGCAAGCATCCAGTGTAGCTCACCAAAGAAGCGCACGCCGGCGTGATTCATGATTTCCTTCTCATATCTACCGCGGACATCCTTGTCGTCAACAGGTTCGCCCGTCTTCGCGTCAACCCAGCCTACGTGAAGTGTGCCATCTTTGAGACGACCGTCGAAATGCTTGATGTAACCCATCATCCACGCCATCTCGATGCATCCCTCCAGAGTCAGACGACCCTTCGCCTCCATCTCCCATCGCGTGCGAGAAGATCCCCATGGCCCGACTTCACCGAAGCCAGAAAGGATGATGACCTTATCTAGGTCAATGACGTCGCGTAATTGAGAGAGTGACTCAAGGGTGTGCGCTTCAGGAAGCTCAGGGAATTCGAAGCGGAAGTTGGCCCGAGGAGTGATATTGACAGTCTGGAGAACACGCTCAGCTTCCGCGCCATTGATGACCTTGAACTCTGCGGCATTATCGCGAGCAATTGCGCGGCGAAGCTCGGCCTTCTTGTTGATGTTCACACGGATACGGCTTGTCATGTCAGCGAGATCAGCGATACGGTCGAAACCGCCGCTCAAGTCACCCCAAACTGGTTCGACTTGAGTAATGCTAAACAAGATAGGGTGCATAAGCCCGAGAATGTTGAAGGCCATCTCCTTGGCGGAGAAAGTGCGGACGCCGTGAGTCTCGACTTCCTGAGCGATCATATTAGATTGGTCCATAAGACCGGTACCACGAGTCCAGCTAAGCAGTAATTTAGTATCGCACTTCCTGCCACGACGACGGTCTTACCCGATGACGGCACCAACAAGGCAAAGGTATTCACCCCAGCTTTCTGAAGACCAACGGTTGAAGAGCGTTTCGAGGGAGATTTTTGATTCGGAATAAAGACCATCGTTGCCGAACAGGCCATGATTGGGTGACAGGGGAAGGACGACTTGCGTCGGGCGGGTAACGATTTGACGGCTCGCCTTCTTGGTCTTGATAGCACCAAGAAGACGCAGAAGGTTCACAAGCATGATACGATGCGCAAGCTCAGACTTGTCGTCGAGGCCATCGATCTCGCGGCCGTTCTCTGGAACAGCAGCGAAGGGGATAATGTAGTCGAGATCGAGGCCCAGTGTCGTGTAGATGTAGTCAACAAGCGCCTCCACGTCCTGCTTAGAGCCTTGGTTGAAAGGAACGACCGTAAGAGCGGAACCGCGACTACCGAAACCCTGGAAGATTCCCTGATAGTACTCGACAGTGGCGCGGCTGTAGCGGGAGGTGGTGACGACAACATGAGCACCACCTGACAAGAGACCTTTAAGAATCTCGACGCCAATTGAACCTTTGCCGACACCAGTGATAAGGGCATTCTTGTCTTTAAACGTCGTGCCTGATGTTGCGATCTCGTGTAGGACATCGAAGTACACGCCAGTCAGGTTAGAGCTGTACTCCCACTGGGTGCCCATGCGACGCTTAAGATGGAGGAGAGGAATCTTGTCAGCTGACACCGAGGTAATGCTTGAAATCTGAGGTCGTAAGAACTGAGACGAAGAACGACGGCTACGAGGGACAGCAGGGCGCGATCGGTTGTCGGGGGTCTTGCGCAGCGAACGGACCACGCCATCATAGAGAGCCTTGATGCGATTCTTCTGCTCCTCGCTGATCTCGGGCTGTGACTTGA
The DNA here is from genome assembly GCA_003313875.1 of Russula aff. compacta. Lineage (NCBI taxonomy): Eukaryota > Fungi > Basidiomycota > Agaricomycetes > Russulales > Russulaceae > Russula > Russula aff. compacta. The sequence goes on from QLOT01000973.1 coordinate 6,086, forward strand.
CAACGTTCCAAAGTTTGACAACGTCATCCTGGATCTTTTGAATGTTGACCGAACCAGAAATCTGGTCGGCGCTCGCCATCTCCTCAACATACGCCTCGAGTTTGCGCACATTCTCCCGATTGACTTCAGAATAAACAATCTCACCCCTCTCAGTGATTTCAGTGTGAGGCGCAGTAGGGAAAGTGACTAATAGACATATGAGGTTGAGCGTATGTTTTTGAAAGGCGTACTCACCATCTTTATATAACGGCGGCTGGCCGACGACACCCCGGCAGTTATCTAGAAGCTCTTGGCCAAGCTTCTTTGCAGTTGCGTACGTCTCACCCTTAGCAGGATCGCACCGATTAACCATAAACTCCATAAACTTGATGAGATCGGGGTCCGCGCGGTTCATGATAGCGATGCAACGGGCAGTGATCTCACGATCGACGGTGGTGAGGCGGCCGAAGAGGATGTCGTAGAACATGAGGATAGCGTCTTGGCGAACCCAGTTCCAAGAGGAATCGAAGTGACGGGCTTTAAGAGCGTCGAAAACGGGCTGGATGCCATCGATGTAAGTGTCACCGTGCTCGCGCTCAATGCTGTCTAGTCGAGACTGAAGCCGCACTGAGTTAGCCTTCTCCTTGTCATAAAGAATCTCGCCATGACGAGGGTCACGCTTTAGGTAGCGGGAGTGGAGGTTAATTTGCTGGTGCGCGAATTCATGCTGCTCAGCCTGGAATTTGAGGAATTCCTCACTATTCATGACGGCTCCTCCGGAAGAACCTCCAGCCAACCCGCTTCCGCCTCCACCAGTGGAAAGAGAAATGCCCACACGTTGAGCGTACACTTGTGCAGCGGCATCGAGCCAAGCCTTACCCTCAGCCTCCGAGCCAAGGCGCTTGGCGGGCTCCATAGTAGTGGCAACGAGCAGCACAGCATCAGCGCGTTGAGGACCGAGGCCCCACGTCTTAGAGAGGTGGGCTTTCGCATTTGAGATATTGAAACCCCCGGGCATCTTGCCACCAATAGCACGCGAAACGAGACCAGTGGAATACTTGCCGAGGCTGCCCGAGTGACCAGATCCAAGGGACGCCCCGAGCTCCTCCAGCGGTAGCTCCTCACCCTTTTCTGGCGCAGATGAAAATTCGCCTTGGAGGTCGCCCATGATCTCATTTTGGAGCGTCGACTTGCCATTAGAGAGGTCCTTGATGGACTTAGAGAGTGGGATTTCACTGAGTTGCTTCTTCAACTTCTGAGAGACAATTGCGGCGAGGATATCGACAGCGCGAATTGGGACATCCTCAATGTTGGTGGCAGGACCTGCAGTGATGGTGGGAGGAGCAGGAGCCGCGACTACAGCCGGTGCAGCTACCACAGGAGCAGGCGTAGGAGTTGCGCCCTCGGCGGGTGCATCTGGTTCTGAGGACGTTTCGGGTTCATCTTCAAATTGATAATAGAGGTCCTTCTGGTCTTTTGAAGCACAGAAGACGCGCCGAATACGACCAGTCGAGTCGTCCTTGGCCTCGTATTTGGCCTTAAGGGTGCGGGTAGCCATTCCAGTAAGCGTTGGGGATGGACCAATCTCGATGAAGCGCTCGAACTTAAACTGCTCGAAGAACAGGTCCTGGGTTTCGATCCAGCGCACAGGGGATGCAAACTGGTATGATAACAGCTCGACGAGAATGACCCACGCAAGCTTCTGCCGCTGCTCAGGGGCGTCCCAACGCTCTTCATCCCACTTGCGAAGGACTTTGGAGAGACGAGGCGAAGAAGTACGATTGTAAATAAGCTCGGCATAAGCCTTGCTAATGGTGAAGGGAGATGCGATCAAGTTGGGGATATAGACGCCCTCGAGAAGTGAGGGATCCAAAAGATTGGCGGGAATCTTCTTCGAGAGGTCTGGGGCGAACCACTCAGACTGTGCATCCAAGCATAAGTAGATGGGTACTTACATGCACGGAAGGGCATGACACCAGACCAAAGGTAGCGCGAGTGAAAGGGGACGTCAATGCCGGAAAGAGGGATCGTAGCAAGACCACGCTCAAGGATGATATAGCCTTCGGTCTTCTGTTTTTCAAGGGCGCTGTCAAAGCAGCTGTTCACGATGTCCTTCAGCATCTCCTTAACCTTCGTGAGACCGAATTTCTCAGTCAGCTGAAGATTAATCATAAGTATAATAGTATTTAGCAGTCCAACGATATATACCTTGGTGATGTCGACATTCTGCACTTTGAGATAATTGAGGACGTTCGTGAGAGCCTGTAATGCAACAAGTTCGCCTGCGCAGACATATTGTTGACCCTGGACCAGTATGTCAGCGATTGCATAACAACGTGACAAATTAGCAGCGCACCTCGACGTTGAAATTTACGATCTCCAAAAGACAATCCCTGACATTCGAGATAGTGTCGACGACCTCACGAAGGGCTGCGTCATCGAAGGACTTGCCTACGCGGCCAGGATTAACAGCACACATAGCATAGTTCGAACGGCTCTGCTCGTCCCGCTCGACGGCACGCTGCATGGTCAGACCACGGTAAAACACAACATCGACGAGAGAGGAATTGGGCAAAATATCAGCAACGGAAGCGAGGGCAGAAAACTCGCCCAGTGAGTGGCCAGCGAAGGCCGCATCAGGTTGGACGAAACCCTTCGAGCGTAGGTCCTCGAAGGCTGCACGAGACATGATAACAAGTGCGATCTGTGCAAATTGAGTGGCGAAAAGGAGACCCTTTGGATGTGTGAAGGTGTGTTGAAGGGTGCGGACGTTGATATCCGCAAATAGTGGGAGACTCTTAATGTTGCCGTCCTTATCTGTCGTGTCATAGGTCATCTCCATATAGCGTTCGCGAATTCCCTGGCCCTTGATACCACCGAAATGGATGGTCTTTTTCTTAGGGTTCTCGCGGACTATCTCTACGATAGAGAAGCCATAAGCAGAGATCAAGTGCGCGTCGGCAGAGTCCCAGACGGCGCGAGCGGCCGGGGATGAGTTATACAAGTCCATCCCCATCCCCTGCTCCTGCGAACCTTGACCAGTGAAGGCGTATACAGTGGGCGGTTGCGCGACCTCTGCAGTACCCTCGAGGACTTTTTCCCCGCGCTGGTTGACAGTGGTAACACCGACGACGAAGTTGCCGTCGTGCATGGCAGTGTGCTTCAGCCTGACCGTTAGTTCATCTCCAGGAAGAACCATTCCAACAAAATTGACATTGTAGCTATGAACACAGAGTAAGTCCACAACCAATGATCGGAAAATTTGATAACTCACCTGTACACGCGATCGGGAATACCCATGGCCACGACAGTTTCCACGTAGCGTCTAGTAGCAGCGCTAGTGAACATGCCGTGAGTAATCGTACCTGGTAAGGACGCATAGGCAGCGAAATAGGGGTTCGTGTGAATGGGGTTGAAGTCCCCAGAGACCTTCGAATAAGGCTCATTTGTGGCAGGTGCATGGTAGAGGGAAGGATTTGTGTTCGAAGTAAGATGATATTCCCCTGCGAGGGGGATAGGAGCTGACTTCGCCGAGCCATGACGTTGGAGATAGGTCGCGACGGGGTTGCCTTGGCTTTCGTCGCGCTCGAAGTCGACGTAAGCGACTTTGACAAGGCGACCGAGATGGCCACGGACGAAGACATCACCAGCGACGGCGACTGAGCGGTAGTTCACCTTGTCCTTATAGGTGACCTCGGAACGAAGACGGAAGATAAGACGTGTGCCAGCGGTAAGCGGTTTGGTCTCGTCAGCCCACTCGAACCAGTCCTTCGATAGCAGAACACCAACGTCAGCATCGGTGGCAAGCTCGACAGCGTAATCCGGCTCATCAATTGTCTCGAAGGTGTTCTCGTAGTCCGTGAAACGACCGCGATACAAGAACGCTGACTGAACCTCGATGACCGGATTGCCCTCACACAAGACATGCCCAGAGACCCTGACCGTCTTGCCAGAGTCACCATTGACAACAGCGACAACCTTTGCCTCCGCACGACAAATGTCACCAGCCTTCAGTGGCTTAGACCCGGGAATAGTTTTGAAGCCGTTGGAGAGGTGCACGAGCTTGAGCAAATCGCCGTCGATAGTAGAGGGGAAAATGGCCTTCATAATTGCTTGCCAACCAGTGACGATAGCAAAGTCCATTGGAGCCTTGACTTCGTCAGTGCGGACAGTCTTGAACTTCTCCTGCTGGTTTCCGACCACCGCACAGAATGCTTCAACGTCGCTCGCAGAAATAGTGACCTCAGGTCCGGTGAATGTGTCGCGTACGTTGAGCTCCGGAAGCTTCTCGTCATCACCGAACCATAATCCCCAGTAGAACTCTTTGATGCGCTTATTTCGGCCTTCCACAACCTCGTGGATGGGCGCATACGGCTGCGACGGCTCGAACTTGAAGTGAAGATGAAGAGGTACCGCATCGCGCCGGCGCTCCTCGAATAATGTGAGATTGATGAGGTGAGATGAGACGTCATAGCTGATGTCCACGACGAGGAAATCAGGTTGATGCTCGCCAAACGAGCGGGCCGCACCATAGATGGAAATGTGATTAGGTTGACCATTGCGCAGGCGAATGACAAGTTTCTGGCCAACACGGGGGGCAAGGATACGACGAAGGGGATTGGCGATATAAGATGTACCCTGTACAACGAACTCCGATTGAACGAATGCATGCCACCAGTTCAACTCGGAACCAGCAAGGACACGGAGCCAGTGCCCGGTGGCGGGGAGTGCGGTTGGCAAAGTTAACGTGACCTCGTCGTCACCTTCGAGGGTATTGACGCCAGAGAGGGGAGAAACAAGGACGGGCTTCACACCCAGATAGTCGACAATAGGGATCTTGCTCTCGTCGCCACCATAGCAACGCTCCAATACCTTCGCCATGAGACCAGATACAACATTGTCCAACATCTCCTTAATGGGCTCGTCCTTCTTAGTTGAGTGACGCACCGCGACCGGGCCCTGAAGGATGGCTACACGCTGAGGATCCTGGTCGAAGACAGCCTCGATATCCTCCGACGCCCAGAGAGAGTCCTATGATTTACTCAGTCGGTGTGGGTCTGAATATCACACATGAAACGTACCTTCTTAAACCAGACCTCGAAGCTGTTGTCCAAGATTGGGATGAATGGTACAGGCTTCTGGCCCGAGCGCTGGGCGATGTTCAGGAAGTATGACTTGTCTTCATGCGCCAAGAGCTGCTCCTTTGCGAGAGGATACTTTTCAAAGAAACTAGTAATGAATATAGAGGGCTTGTCAAGGCTGGTGTAGGATTGCAAAGTGGAGGCCTTGGGCCCACCACCGTTGACGCCAGCAAAGCGCTCCTCGACTCGGCGCAACCAGTCTCCCGTGAGGTTGCGCAGGGACAAATCAAGCCAGCGATCTTCGTGGGAGACGTACATCAATCGTACGAGGCGGAGCACGGTCTCCTCGTAGGTCATATCACCTAGGGCCTCCACAACGCGGCCATCCTTCTTCGCCGGGAACCAGGGCTTGAAGTAATCTGCGTTGAGCCTTTTAATGACCTCCGTACGGTGCTCCTGGAGCCAGGCACCGCGCTTTTCGCGGGGGAGTTTGAACACGGTGTCGTCGTAGTGTTTCCATAGCTTTAGAGCACGGTTGTTGACTTTATGGATAGGCTCCCCCAGCTCGGAGCGTACGGTAATAATGCCACCAGTGTCCTTCACATAGGTACCCTCCCACTGTGAATCATCGACGCCGGCCGCGGCAACAATGAGATCTTTAACAGAGGGTGAGGTGTGCGCCTCCTTGGCGACCATCACACGAGAAGCAAAGAGGAACCCATCAAAAGGCATTGGCTCCACACCGAATTGTTTCGACCAGTCTCCAGAAAGATATGGCCAGGTGTCATCTGAACCACCAAAACCGGACCCTGCAACAAGGACGATATTGTCGTGACGGCGAATACTCGAGTAGGTCGCGAGAATGGGTTGGTGGAAATCTTCAAAGGAGTGGTGACCGCCAGCACGGCCACCAGTCCACTGCAAGATGATGGCGAAGTCAGGATTGGCTGCAGCAATGTTTACCACTTGGCGAATGCCGTCGACTGAACCGGGCTTGAATGCGACATGCCGAATGCCAACAGACTTGAGGCCACTGATAATCTCGGCTGCTTTATCGGTAGTTGGTATACCAGCTGCCACACAGAACCCATCAATCGGAAGGCCCTCACGACGCATCTCCTGCCACAAAGGGAGCTGGAAGGAGAACTGGCGTGGGTTGATGTAAAGCGAGTTGAGGGTCAAACCAATGCCTGGAGAAATTTTCCCCTGGATTTCTGCAACCTTCGCGCGAAGGGCCGCTGGGGAGTAATGCCCACCGCCAGCAAGTTCAACGTGGTAACCCGCTTCCAAGACAGCAGAGACGAAGCCCGCTTTGACAGTAGTGGGCGTCATACCAGCAACCATTATAGGGGGTTTGCCCAAGAGACGGGAGAATGGTGTGTCGATATGAATTCTGCCATCACTAAAGGGAAAAGCTTTTAGAGAATCGAAATGCTCCTCACTAGTGAGGGCCTACCTTGTTTTCACAAGTGAGGGTGTCCACTTCTTAATCCACGAGGACTCGACCTTCACTCCACGTATTGAATAAAATTCAGCGTCACCCTTGCCTTTCTCTCCGATAACAATAACACGGACACCACGTCCATCGAGGTTACGTGCGGTAAGTGGGCCAATGCCACTAATACCACCGGCGCCAAAGTCAACAGCGTGCGTCGTACCCTCGGGTACGTCTGTAGCTTTCGGCCAGTGGAGGGGCTTGGTGAAAATCTGGTCGCAAATGGAACGCGTCAAAGAGCCTATGTGTGTCCGGAGGTCTGAGCCTGAAAGGGAATGGTGTTGAGTTGACGAATTAGAGAGCTCAAAGAGCCAATTGATCGACCTACCATCCTCGGTGTGGTGCACAGGGATTTGAAGCCCTTCCGAAGTCCAAAGCTCCTCACCATTGAGGTCCTCGAGGACCTTGTCCGTAGCATCCCGGAGATATTGGCTATGGAATGGCACGCTCACGACAAGGAAGCGGGCACTAAACACGGGCTTTCGCTTGGAGAACTCGACTTTACTTTGGTCAGAGCCGTTCGGCGCGCGGATCTTACGCAAATTGGTGACAAGCCCATAGAGTGCGCGTGGGGGGCCCGTAACGATGAAGGTGCGAGGACCATTGTGTAGAGAAACGCCAACTTGGGAGTTATCGGGAAGGTACTTGTTTGTTTTGGAGATGTGGGGCTGAAGGTCTTTGAGGAGTAAGCCGTTGACGGATAACATTGGCGTGGGCTGGCCTTCTCCACCCTCAATCGAATCCTGAACGACAGAGGGCTCGAGCGCAAGGACAGGGAAGAGCTGCTGACCCCGCAGGCCAGCGAAGAAAAGCCATTTAAGTGCCTTCTGCGCGTTCTCGAGGAAGGATGCCTCATCCTTGGAAGAAGATATGGCAATGGCGGTGACAAGGCCCTGGGAGTGGCCAGACGCGCCAGAAAAACGTGCCGACAACTCAGCGGGTGATAGACCAGAGACACGGGCCGCGACCAAGTATTGAGTGAATTGAGTGAGGCCGATGAGAGGGAATGACACCGGGACGGAAGCAAAGTAGGCAACTGGAGGGCGCCGTGTCGCCCTGGTAAGCCAGGAGATGACATTCAGACCATGCTCATAGAAAGAAGTATCCCGGGAGGCTAATGCGAGTGGCTGAAGGACTTGGTCGACGGTAGAAATGAGGAAAGGCTCGACGAATGGGCGATATGTATCGAAGAGCGTCTGGAGCTCATCAAAGTAGACCTCGTTGATGCCCTGTCCACCAAAGAGGGCGAAAACTGAGGCGCGCCCAGAAAGCGCCTCAGCGAGGAGAGAAGGTGTAGCGAGCTTGGGCGTGCCCTCCACATTGTACTTCACGAGGATAGCATGTGCAATGTAGAATGCGGACAGGACCTTCTTGCGTGCCTCATGCTCATACGAGGCAACGAGAGAGTGGATATCGATATCCGAGAGGAGTGTGGTTGTGAAATGGGAAACAGCCTCGAGAAGGACCGCGAGGCGGGCCGCGTGTTCGGGCGTTTCCTCTGGGGTAGAACGTACGTGATCGGCGACGAAACCGAGAAAGCGCGCAAAAAATAGCGTGGTGGCCTCTCCGGCCTCATCAAGCTCGGGTTGGTCTGCCGATTGTGTGCGGATAAACTCATCTCTAAGAACCTCCGCTGAAATCCACCGGTCAGAGCAAGTGGAAATGGGGATCGATATCTGAGAAAGTGTCTGCATTAAAAAGGAAATAAGGGGGAGGCATAGCATAGATCCGCACTCTAATTTGGCCGACTTGAATGACAAGTGGGCGGGATGAAATAGTCAGAGCGCCGCCAGTGTGCGTCATTTTGTGTACGAGGCGGAAGATGGGAAGCAAGAAGACCTGAGGCTCTAGTTGGTCAGAAAGTCTAGGGGAAGAGCAGGCGTGGGGAAATGGGTATGATGAAGGTCTGGGAGATTTTATAAGAGGTCAAAATGATGCACGCGAGACGCGTTTTCCGCTCCCCCCAACCGAGCAAACTACGCAAGCCTTCGCCCCAATGAATGAGGTTTTTCCCTTTTACGGCAACCCCAAGTCAGTTACGCCCTCACGTGACGGTCATGTTGCGTATAAGCGATCGAGTTATATTCCAGAAATGGATTGCACATCCATCCCACAAACCAAGCCGTATCGGCCGTATCCATCATCCCCAGTCATCCTGGCCCCACCTCCCAAAGCTCACGCGCACCCACGGATATCCGACGTATCGAGATTTTCTGTTGTGAAAGTCCGAGGAATGATGCCCCTACTTCACACATACAGTATTGATAAAGTCCGGGGACATTTTCGTGGCACATCCCCGTCTGGATGCTGAGCACGATGTACAATAGAGAGAACGGCGAGGTCTCATCGCCACTAGTCAGCCTAAGTAACATCTACGTCCATTACCTCGGTACCTTTGATCCCCGCACGTCAACCATGAAATTACAGTCCCTTGTGAAGCTTTGGCCTGGAGGGATGTAAGCACTGGCGCTCGCGATCCTGATGACATCTCAGGGAGAAAAGCCTTCCGTAACGATGATCCGGAATTCCCTTTATGTCAAGACGATTGGATCGAGACCGGGAGATGTACCCGATGAACTCGGGGGTTGCACAGCAATCTCTAGCTTCGAGTTATACGCACCTGGGGCTCTGAATGTGAGCCAACTGCCGTCTCTAATTTATGGCGTAATTTTTTTTGGTCACCAGGACGTAAGGTGGTTGCCGGAACCGTACACCCCAACGTCTGTCACAGTCGAGTAGCCCGAACAAGACCGAGAGGGTTCACGAAATCAACGCTCTGACCAATGGCAAAATAATATTTCCTGACCAAATTCCGGTCCAAACAAATGCCACCACGTCAATGCATAAGCAAAGGTAATCCAATGCTCCTACAATGGGGTGCACCGAGATGTGATTGGGTTTATTTGGGTATACATTGAGATACATGCGATAGGACACGACAACATCGCACCTATATCACAGGCACTATCACAGACATATGTCTTATCTATATCTGCGTAGCCCGTTCTGCGATGACGCAAGCTAGGCAAGGGGAGAAATGAATGGGGAAAAGGCTCAAAGATTCCCAGCTCGAGCGTCTCGCTCTACTACTGCAATCTCCTGAACGCCCTCACGGAAGAACACGACGTTGTACTCGAGGAGCCCACGGCGTTCTTCAAACACACCCGGATGAAGCATAGCGAGGAGCGCAAGTTGAGGTGTGATTAGGTGATATGTTAATGTCGCGCCCTGCGCGAGGGTAACAGCCGCTGAGGGATAGAATGAGCGAGAATCTTGGTTCACTGAAGTCGACCTGCGGGAGAGAATAATAAGACGAATGGGATTATGACATTGAAACGTTGAGAATTACTTATATAAAGGTCCGAAAGCACTCAGAGTGCGTACATAGTCGCAACAGAGACTATGCATGCCGGTGTCCACGGGCGACTCGTCAGTTGCGACGTAGAGCCTGGATTTGACGTCAAAAAGAAAGGCCTTGGACGCCTGCGAATTCTATGAACGTCATAGGCACTGTTCTGAGAAGGCCGAGGATGGGACTAGCGCGCTTACAGAGCAGAACACGTTGAGCAAGTCCTCGAGGTACGGCAGCGAGTCAATGAGTTTGTGCAATACACGAGAAAAAGCTTCGCGAATGGAGTGATCATAGACAGAGGTAAGGTGAAAGTTGACCGGCATCTGCTCGTACTCTTGCGAGATGTCGAGTAATTCGTCTATAACGCGTTGCTGGATATGTCGGAAATTCTCTGAGATAAGCATGAGTGTCGGGCCGCCGTGTTAGAAGAGGCTCTGCACATCCTATCAGAAGGCGCGCATGCATCAAGGGGGGCAAGGCCCATCTGAGATGTACCAGGGTCGCAACAGAGAGGTGTCCAAGTGAACATGGGTTGTGTGTCACACGACCACGTACCTATCTTGTAATCCTCCGCAAGTGATTCTGCCTTGTGTACGAAGACCTCTAGTGTGGCAGCCGGGTTCTCCTGATATGCCGCGATGAAGAAATCAAGCATGCGCGCAATGGGCTGCTGATAAGAATCCTGGACGATGGGAAGATGTGAGCAGGCCAAGGGGGCTCGGATGCCGTACAAAAGGAAGACAGGTACAACACCTGTATGTCAATGACAAAGATGATCGAAGAGAACTCTGACAGAGTTGCGCCGAGGGAATCGAGGGTAATGTTTCCCGGACAATCCCATATCTCGAGGGGGATGACGGTACTTTTCGGACCAGGAGGTAAGCAAAGGGAAGGGAAGAATGTCAGGAACACACTCGTATCGGTGCTTAGCTATCCGGGAAGTGGGTTCGAGAAAGAAGGTTTGTTTGGCGGGCACGTCGTTGAAAAGGAACTGCTGGATGGAGGTCTTTCCACTTCTGCACGACGCAAGGTTGAGATTCGGGATAGAATGTGGGTGAGAAGAGGGCAGACGGACCCCTGTTGGCCCAAGAGCAGGATCTTTGTGTGTTGCAAGTTATCGTCTGGAGATGTGGTTGATTGGGTGCCATTGGACTTTGTAGGCATAGGCATAGGCACGGCCATAGCCATGGAAGAAGGAAGAGGCGGGGCGGGTCACACGAGTAACGGGCCGAAGTCGGCGAAGAGGGCGGCGGGCCAGGGACGGCCAAGGTGAAATGGAAGTTGCACGTTCGTTGGGAGATTGGCTGTCCCTGCCCTGTACCGTTCTCGAATACCCAGGGTTTTGACATAAAAAAAAAAGACCGACAGGCAGACTCGGGTCCCGTCTTTCTCGCCTCCTTCCCTTCTGCCCGCCATGAAGTTTGGAAGGAAAATTTCCGTAAGTAATCTCGTCTTGTTTTAGTTAGTCCACCTCTTTCGGCCTAACCGTCTATCTCTCGTCTTTTAGAACGACCTTTACAGCGAATGGCGTCCCTTCTATATCGACTATAACCTTCTCAAGCGCGAGCTCAAGGTAGCCCCTCTCTTTTAGACCCACTCCGCCATCCCGCTCACAGAGTGCCCAAGGCTCGCACTACCTCACATAATTGGAATGCCGCCGATGAACAAGAATTCACCAATCTGCTCGAAGGAGAGCTTGACAAGATTCATGACTTTCAAAAGGCCAAGGTAGTTCTCGTTGCTACCCAGCAACGCCTTTCCCTTAAATGTTCCGTACCCCGCCCAGACTGCCGAGTTGTCGAATCGCATCAAGATTGCTGAAAAACAAGTGAAAAAGCTCGTTTCTGAAGACCTTACTGCAACTCCCTCCCCCACCCGACGCCGCGTCCTAGATCCCTCTGCACCGGATGGCGAAGATCCCGAGGCAAGCCGGAAGCGTGACACACTCCATCAGGATGGCGGTTCCGACGATGACGATACTGACGACGAGGGTGATACTCTCGCCACGGACGATGACTCTACACAGAGTTTAGATGCTCTTGAGGAACAGTTTCGCCTTCTCGAAGAAGAGGTTGCCACCCTTGTAGCGGACGTGCACGACCTTGCTTTATACACCAAGCTTAACATTACCGGCTTTATGAAGATTCTCAAGGTGCGCATTTCCATAATCAATGTGCCACCCTCACTCACTCGCGTCACCTACCCGTAGAAACACGATGTACGTGGCCACGCCTCTTCCATGTTCATCTTCCCCTTGACCCGGTTCATACGTCCTGCAGAAGCAAACCCCGACTCCCCTTACCCAGACGTTTATTCAGAACTACCTCGAGAAGCGCCCTTTTTATAAGTACAACTGGGATGCAATCATTGTCAAGCTCTCCCGCTTATATGACCTTGTTCGGACGCGTGGTCACCCCGTACAGGGTGACTCCTCTGCCGGCGGGTCCCAGAGTGCGTTCGTACGGCAGACAACAAAGTACTGGGTACACCCCGATAACCTCATCCCCCTCAAACTTGCTATTATGCGACACCTCCCTGTTCTTGGTTTGCTATCTGCCTCTTAAACTGTTAGCACTATCTAAGTTGTCAATCTTACAGTGTTCAATCCGGACAAGGAGTTCGAGCCTAAAGACTCGGCTATTACATCCATTTATTTTGACAACGAAGACCTCGAGCTCTATCTGGGCCGCCTCGAGAAGACAGAAGGCGCACAAGCAGTTCGACTCCGCTGGTACGGAGATACCAATAACACCCAAATTTTCGTTGAGCGTAAGACCCACCGTGAGGACTGGACTGGCGAGAAGTCGGTCAAAGCACGCTTCTCGATCAAGGAAGAGAATGTGAACGCGTTCCTCCGTGGCGACTACACAATGGACAAAGAATTCTCGGCGCTCGTAGAGAAGGGTAAGAAGAGCCAGGCGGAGGTGGACAGTATGCTCCAACTCGCGAATGAGGTACAATATGCAGTGCTCACGCGCAGACTCCAGCCCGGTATGTTTTGTTCTCACCTAGGTGCCTGCCCGCGTTGATATGAGATGGGGCAGTTATGCGAACATTCTACAACCGCACTGCTTTCCAACTTCCTGGGGACGCCCGTGTACGCATCTCGCTTGACACTGAGCTTACAATGGTCCGTGAGGATAACTGGGACGGCCGAGTGCGGACGGGCGACAACTGGCGCCGCACTGATATAGGCATCGACTGGCCTTTCGACCAGCTCTCAACCGAAGACCGTGAACTCTTCAAGCACGTACCCCGTAATCTCTGGTCTGTATACTCTATTAACCTTGTGCCGTAGGTATGGTGTACTTGAAGTCAAGCTCCAAACACAATACGGTCAAGAGCCTCCGCAATGGGTCACCGACCTTGTCGACTCCCATCTCGTTGAGGCTGTACCCAAGTTCAGCAAATTCATTCACGGTTGTGCGACTCTCCTCCCGCACCGTGTGAATCTTGTGCCATTCTGGCTTCCGCAAAGTTGGTTTCGGGCCCGCGCTCTCTAATCTCTACTGACCTTTCCTCTAGTGGATGTCGATATCACCAAACCCAATACGGGCTTTACATCTGTTTCGCGACCGCGTTCTCAGCGCACACGGAGTTCTGGTGCTCCTACTCCCGATGGCGCTGACACAGAGAGTGCCACATACGCCGAGCCAGTATCCGAAGGGGAAGGGGATGAACACATGGACGTTGCGCCCGCGCGCGATGAGGGTGCTCGCATCGGGCTTGCGGATGGGCAAGCCGCTGACGCAATCGCATACCGAGAAAAACAACTTAAAGAACGTGCGCAGCAGCCGGGGCCTTCGCGTGCTCTCAGTAGCGAGTGCCTCCCAGTGGTGCCGGCGCCGCCAACTACTCCTGCTCCACGACTGCCATCGAGGACACTGTCAATCGACCCGCTTGTGCCAGCGTCGACGTTCGACGAGAGGTTTAAGGATCGGCTGCGCGCGGTCAAATACGCTCAACAGGATGGCGAAGAGCTGGCGAGCCCCGGAAGCAATGACACCGGAGACGATCGTATATTGACGCGCGAGTGGCACGCACCGCAGGGCAAGCGCATTGCAGTACCGGTGCGCGTGGAACCGAAGGTGTACTTTGCCACCGAGCGGACGTTCCTCGTACGTGTCCATCTCATGCTGTTCCTACCTCCTTCACTTAGCTCTTTTTTTATTCTCTAATTTTTCCAGGGTTGGCTGCACTTTGCCATTTACATCGGAACGATTGCAACGACGCTGCTCAACTTTATTTCCCCAGACGACGAACGGGGGCTCATCTGCGCGGCGCTGTTCACGTTCGCAGCGCTGCTCTCTATCGTCTACTCTTCCAGCATTTTCGTGTACCGAGTAATGCAACTGCGTAGACACCGCGCAGAGGGTGTGTACTACGATAAGTATGGCCCAACCATACTCTGTGCGGTTCTACTCGGCACCTTAGTGACGAACCTCGCTTTACGACTTTCGGAAATGACGGGGAGTTGATTGATGGTCCCGATCGGTCGAACCCTGGACAATCTTTTGAAGACTTGCATTCTTGTCGGTCCTTGGGCTGGCATTCACCCTTTTTCATTGGCTGCGCCCCATCCATTTGACCTTCCCGTTTCCCATTTTCCTATTGAGATTATCACAGGCTATGCAATAACTAGCGAGTTCTCATCCACAGCCTTTTCGTCTTTTTGTATTGATCAGATCGCGAATATATATACCATTGATGGAAGGGACCAGGGAGCATCTCCATGGTTGAGGACGTTGAGGGCATACAACGTCGCTGTGAAAAAAAAAATTGTGATCATGGTCATCGGTACGTCAGTTAGAGTAGTCCCCGGGAATGAAGGCCCTCAAACCCCCCTAACCCCGAAGGCTGGTTCCTTCTACGCATAAGAGAGGATGGGCGAAGCCCACTTACGCTTACGGAAGAGGTGTATTATCCGGAGGACCGGAGATCAGACAGTGAATCACAACGTCGCCCACACAGCAGCATCAAGGAATGGAAGCCCTATTTTTATTCTGGATTGAGAGTAAAGTGGGGATATAAACAGCGCCGCGATAGATACATGCCCTGGCCACCAGAGGCAGCCATCCGAGGCCGGGATGCGTGGGGAAGTGGGACCTTTCCTGGTATCGATGAGTCGAGCTGCGAGGTGAAGTGTAACGTGAACGAGGGGCCTCATTTCAATGGTGAGGCGATGTGAAGAACGAAAAGGAACCACCCAGGCCAGTGCCAAAATAAAAACACGTCTTGCGGTAAGCGACTCTCCGACAATGAGGATAACGTACCGTATCCACTATTTTTAGAATCAAGTATAAACCGTTTAACAGAGCTGACAAGGCGTCAGGGCAGTGCCAGTGGACCCTTCCAGTTAATAATTAATGCCTTGTAACCCAGATTCCGTTAGAGAAATCGGATGTGGCGCACATCTCATAGGAACCTAGTAAAAGAAAGATCCAGTGCGACGCCCAAGGGAAGAAGGGGCGTTCAACTAGCCGCTAGTACGGCAGGTCTAGGCCATGCCCTAACTCAGTGTGGAGCATGAAAATCTTTTATTGTTGTTATCTGTCAGTGCTTCGTTGTACTGTATGGCACAACTCATGTCAAAATGGACACCCACAATCAACGTATAGGGGCTAGAATCAGATATAGAATGTGGCTGGTTCAACTGCCTTTCGATACTGATACTCCACGGCTTATTGACGATGGGATTGATCCGCGTCCTTGCGCTCCAGTGAATGAGTTGATTATGTTCACGGCGTCCGCAGCAGTGGGAAAGCGAGATGAGCGAGATGACTGACAGATTGCTGCAAGTCAAATGATCCATAAGCGCCCTCGATAACAGCTGTCAAAATTGGGGCCCACAATGACATCTGAGTTCAGGTCTCGCGAGATCTCGGACTGATCCATATGATTAGAATGCGTGCACGTACAGTTCGTCGAGTAGCCTATCGTCGGGTTTATGATCTGGTGTGTTCGTGTGGCAGTTACCCAAGTAGATGACACACCAATGACCCTGGACCGTTGGGGTGATGAGGTGAGCGACGAAGACAGAAACACGCAGTACGCGGGAAACCCGGAGTCAGAAGGGTGCGCAAAGACACATCTATTGGCCGGAAACCAGTGCACGCACGTAGTGCTGAAAATATACGAACTGTACACGCATTCACACAGATCACAGCCCCATTACCGTAAAAGCGACTGGTGACCTCGAGGAATAGATACGACGGAGTCATTAGGAGCACAGCCCTCGGAGGCAGTTTGCGCACGGATCACCCAGTTGGCGCCTGGCTGCAAAGAACGGACGTATATCTGCTCAGGCCGTGCATGACACAACTCTAGGACGTCAGGTTTCGGAGTGATAATGTAACCTCCTCTTTTTGGAAACAAACCCTTTCAGTCACACGCCGGGTGCGTTTGGCTTGAAGAAAGATGGGAAGCAGTGAACTCAAGTCCAACAGAGCACAGAATTGGGACCCGTGCCATGCGATGTCTAGTGGGAAACGGTGGATCTATAGAGCACCTAGTGGATGTTTCGAGCGCGGGGAATGTAGATAGGTACAGGAGTGATACGATGGGCACCACAAGCATGCGTCTAACTCGGAACTGGCCGTAATTTAGTTGCTCGGATAATGTAACAGTCAGTTTGGCGCTGCCACCTGGTCCTGATAATGACAATGACAACGTTAACATGACAGGTGGACTCGTGGGACTTGACTAGGGCACGGAAACCAGAGGTGGAAGATGCCAGGGAAAAAGAAAATTTTTCATGCGGTGTTACACAGCTGTGAGCGCGGTGAGCCTCATACCCACGCATCCCATGCACAGCCTCAGCCTCACTTACATCGGAGGACCTTATAATGCTGGAAGGGATTCGTTACGGAACACCGTCTCCCCCGCTCCGTTGTGACTCAATACCATGGCGTCTGATGACATTCGCTTGCATCAGGGAGCCGCAGTCGATGTAAAAGTGGGAGAGGATAACAACCTCTCTCTGTTATCAGCGGACAACCTGAGCGTGACCAAACTCGGCCGTGCACGCGCTTCTGCACGTGCACCTCATTTACATTCTCCGTCTCCGTTGCCCCCGCCCCGTCATCCATCATACACTCTCCTGGAGAATGAGATATCCGTACATCATGATAGCAACCTGCAAGAGTACAATTCCTCTCCCCCTCCTCCCCCTGTTCCCTTCTCTGCTCCCGCCCTGTCCGACATAAAATCGGAGGCCAGCTCGCCGTCCCAAGTCCCGATGGATCACGTGGCCGGGGATCATCGCTGCTCGCCGAATTGCCCTTGTGGTGCATCTATCGAGGACAGGCAACGTATTTTTGGTCGCAACGTCCTTCCTCCGCGTCAAGGGGAGAATTTCATCACTAAGATCTGGCTGGTTCTCAGAGGGAAAGTTTTAGTGAGTAAACCTTGTTCATCCACCCCGATCTCCGACCCTGACGTTAGCGAACACTTTCAGGCCCCATGGTCGATTGCCACTGTTACTTTTCTCGTCCTCAGTTTCTTCTCGAACCCCCTCACCAAGGGTACCCCAGTGGATTGGGTCGAAGGCGTTAAGACCGTTGTGGCTGTTTACGCCATCATCCTGGTTGGCTCGCTGAACAAGAGGCACAACAAGATCAAAGAAGATCGCCTTGTCAAGGTCTTGCGTAACGGCAACGAACACCAGATTGAGATACAGCAGGTTGTCGTGGGTGATGTCGTACTGCTCGAGCCGGGAATGTTAGTTCCTTGCGACGGTGTCTTCCTTTCTGGTCATAACGTACTCTGCGACGAGTCTGCTATGACAGGCCACGCCGATGAAATCATGAAGATTTCCTACGACGATTGTAAAGCGCGGCATAGACGCCTCACACTGGTTGGTTATGGCAACTCGGAGGGCGACAGCTCGCAAAGCTCCTTCGGCATCGAACCACTAGACCAGGACTGCTTTCTCATCGCTGGCTCCAAGGTTCTTGCGGGAAATGGGAAATATGTAGTGACATCTGTGGGAAAACACTGCCTCAACGGTCGCATCACGACGGGTCGGTCTCTCATCCGTGCTAGGCGTATTCCTTTCTGACGTCACTTGAATTCGCAGCTCTGTATGGGGACCCGAAGAGAACACCTTTGCGGCTTAAACTGAATGACATAGCTGGAGCTGTTGCCAAGATTGTCGGCGCTACTGTGAAGTTCTATCTCTGCGCGTTGCTGGTCCTCATTGCTCAGTTCAGTGCCAGCCAATCCGAGAGGTCATTCCCTTTTTGTCTCGCATGGCATATGACACTTACCCTTTTCCTCGAAGGACGCAAAATCAAATTGTGGCCACTCTCGGACAACTTCTCATTAGCGCTATAACTGGTATTTTCTAACCTGATTCATGAACTACGATGACGGCTCATGCATCACCAAACAGGGCTCCCCTTCGCTATCGCATTAACTTCGGTCTTTGCGACGAAACTAACCACAGAAGAGAATCTATTTGTCCACACCCTTAAATCATGCGAGACCATAGCGGAGGCTTCAACCATCTTAACGGATAAGACTGGAACCCTAACCCAGAACGAGATGACCGTGGTCGCCGCATCCGTTGGTGTCCATGCTATATTTGTCCGAAAACCCCATCACAACCACGAGTGGATAGGTAATGAAGAAACGAGCGTTCAGAATTCGAGCGGCTTCGAGTTTGCCGTCAACTTATCTAACCTTAACTCGGTTCTCACTCCCCAGCTCGCAGAACTGTTCAATACTGCTGTTGTCGTCAACTCGACTGCATTCGAGGTCGCGGATCCCGAAAGCGGTGCATCCATGTTTATCGGAAGCAAGACGGAAACGGCCCTCTTGAAGTTCGCGAAGGAGCTCGATTGGGCGAACTTCAAAGTTACCCGCGATGTCGTCAATGTCCTTCAAATGATCCCATTTTCAAGTAATCACAAGTCCATGGGATGCGTCGTGCGACTTCCAAACGGTGGTTTCCGCCTGTACATCAAGGGCGCGAGCGAAATCCTGACCCAGAAATGCACGCGCCATGTGGCTGTTTACCGCGACGCAGCAAGTGAGGCTCCGAGTGGTAATGGAGTGGAGACAGTGCCGATTGGAGTGTCTGAAGAAAATCATATCTCGCGCACGATCGAGTCCTACGCTTCTCAAACGCTGCGCACTATCGCACTGTGTTATCGTGACTTCAGTCATTGGCCTCCTGTGGGTGCGCAGGTGATGGATAATGGCGAGGCAAGCAAAATCTCCCAGTATGAGCACTCAACGTAGCCAACGTCTGACCATTCTGGATAGGTTGAATATGATGATCTGGCAACTGACCTCACGCTTATTGGCGTCGTTGGAATCGAAGACCCACTCCGAGAAGGGGTTCAAGAGGCCGTGGCCAACTGCAACGAGGCTGGCGTTCGTGTGGTGATGTGTACAGGGGACAACTTGCTCACTGCTCAGTCGATCGCGCAAAAATGCAGCGTCTACACTCCTGGGGGTATCATCATGGAGGGTCCATGTTTCCGGGCGCTCCCTCATGATGCTCTGAAGGCTATCGCGCCGCAGTTGCAGATCCTTGCGCGGTCCACACCT
Source organism: Russula aff. compacta (assembly GCA_003313875.1). Classification (NCBI taxonomy): domain Eukaryota; kingdom Fungi; phylum Basidiomycota; class Agaricomycetes; order Russulales; family Russulaceae; genus Russula; species Russula aff. compacta. The sequence continues at coordinate 25,548 of QLOT01000973.1, forward strand.
GAAGACAAGCGCTTTCTCGTCGAAACACTCAGAGAATGCGGGGACATTGTTTGCGTCGCTGGCGACGGTACGAATGATGGGCTAGCTCTTAATGCTGCCCACGTAGGATTCTCTATGGGCATCGCTGGCACTGAGGTGGCCAAGGAGGCTTCTGACATCATCCTGATGGACGACAATTTCTCCTCGATTGTCAAGGCCATCTTATGGGGGCGCTCTTTGAACGATCTTGTGCGCAGATTCTTGCAGTTCCAGATATCAGCCAAGATCGCACTTGTCATCGCTACGTTAGCCTCGTCACTTCTACCCTCACTGCTGCTGAATGTAGTGCAACTACTATGGATCCTTACCATCGTGGATGTCTTCACCCCTCTTGCGCTTGCGGCAGAACCAGCGACACCAGCCTGGCTCATGCAAAAACCTAACAAGATGACTTCATTATTCACTGCTGACATGATGAAACATATCCTTGGTCAGTCAACATATCAGGTTGCCATCATTCTTCTCCTCCACCTCTTCGCTTCGCGATTACCTGAGTGCCAACTTGTTGGTGGTCCTGTGCTGCAAAGTCGTCCCGTTTGCCCCACTCAAACGCTCGTCTTCAATACATTTGTTTTCGCGCAGCTTTTTAACACCTTCAATAGCCGCCGCCTCGACATCAAGTTGAACGTCTTCGAAGGTATTTCAAATAGCCGGAGCTTCATCCTGATAATCTCTATTGGTTCGTCGTTCGCTTTCCCCCAAAGTTGGTTGACGTTAACATCTTCAACCAGCGGTTGCGATCCATGTCTTTATCTACGTTTTCGCAAGCGACACCTTCCATATTGCTCGGATTCATAGTGGAGAGTGGGTTATTTCCATCGTTCTTGGTTTCATTTCTCTCCCGCTCGGTGCTCTTATCCGCCTAATACCAAATGAACTTTGTGAACGTATTTTCAAGGGGCTGCGACTGTTGCCCAAAGTCGAGGTGGCTTCCACTACGTTCCCTTGAGGTCATTACGTGGTCCTTAAGTTCACTGTGTCATGACTCCCGTCATACTATGCCTCCCCGTCCTTGATTTATAGTCATTTCTCTAGTCGAGTCTCTACATCGTGTACATGATTTATGTATCTGACGACCTTGATCGATGTTGTATGTATAAATAATTCTGAAATTGTTCATACTCGTCATGACCCACTCAATGTCTTCCTTTTTTTTGTTCTCCTGATAATTTGCGGGAGATTGTTTGATGGACCCCACTGCAATACGAGTTCAACCACAACCGATACCCTTGAACCCGAAACAGAGGGAAGTTAGTTCGTTCTGCTGCTGTCATTGAGAGTCATACTTTTCCTCAATTCATCGTCGTGGCAAATTTATTTATTAGAATAGAATGAGGCCTACAATTCAGTCATATTATGGTGCCGGAGGGAATGGAGGCACCCGAAGTCAGCCTCTGGACACTCACAAATGATGGCATGATCAATCACCGCGACCATAGACTCCGCTACCCATGTCGTTCTCCACTCTACTTCTCTCCACCCATGTACGTCCATTTCTGCCAAGAAGTCGACCATGTACCACGCACCGGGTCAATCAGCTGTCGTGGATCAGCGCGAAAGAAATCCTCCGGGCGTGATAGTAGCGACCACTGGGGTCATCTCTACTCTGCAAGCGTCTTTGGGGCAGACCCAATTTGATCTTACACCGTACAGATCTTTAGCACATATTCTACTGGTGTATCACCTTGTCTTGTCCTGGGACTTGTTGCTGAACACTTGTTGCTGAACCCCCAGATGGTGTCGGAGCCGCCCTCCCCTCCTTACCAGTACTCGACAACAAAACTTAGTCACCTGACACGGGTTGTCAGCTGTTTGATGCGCCAAATGACTGCATCTCTACATAGGACATAATTTTGTGATCTACTGACAAGTAATTCCGCCCTCAGGTATCTACAGAGCCCACCCCTTTCACGCGGCAGGGGTTTCTCCAGGACGTGCGACAATTTTCACGCCACTGACCTTGCCATCTACGAACCTCTGCAACGCGACTGGTATTCCTTTCAACCCTTCAGCAATCAATTCGACTTTGTTAGGCTTACGAGGCTCATTAGAACAACCCTTGCGCCACCATAAAGACAACGTACCTTGATTGAGCCGTCTGCCAGCAAACCAGGCAGAGCCGCATACATCTCCTTCCCAAATTCTGAATGGCCAGACCCTCGCACTACCCCGAATACCTGCACAACCCACCGGCCATCCTTCAGTGTATCGGCTGCAGGGGAAAGTGTTACGACAAGGCTTCCATCAGATTCCAGAATCTCCAAGTCCGCCTTTTGTGACTCTGGTGTCGAAATGGCGTCATAGATAATTCTCACAGGCCCTTTTGCTATCTCTTTGACAGCTGCTGGAATGGAACTATATGGCGTGGTGCGGTAATCGATAACGTGAGTGGCGCCTGCAGCACGGCAGTATTCTTCGTTAAGGGCAGAGGCTGTTGTGATGATTGGGTTGAAACCACTGAGCTTGGCCAGCTGGAGTGCTTTATGTGATATTAGATCTCATTATTGGTCTCTGCCCTCAGGAAAGGTGATTTCGTACCATATTGGCCGACAGAGCTTGCACCACCTGGGATGTATATGGGCTGTCCAGCGTACTTTCCTTGTCCACCTTCTTTCCAGGGTGCCACGAGATCGGCGCCGCCGCGGTCTCTCTTGTCTTGGTAAAGTCCAATGGCGGCAGTAGTAAAGCCGAGAGGAATTGTTGACGCTTGGTCAAACGTCAAGTTATCCGGGATCTGACCATCCCGCAAAGTCAGCCCAACACCACACCTTAGACAACAAAAGGGGGACTGACTTTGGCAATGAGCGGCAAATCTACGAGGACGTATTCCTGGAATGTGCCCCTGTGGTCCCCGAACAGGCCTTGAAAGAGGCTATGGTTGCTTTAGTTCAGCTTGCAGCGCTTAGTTGTTTTAGGGAGTGTCCTACGTACACTTTGTCGCCTTTGGTCAATTCCGATACACCCTCCCCAACCTCCTCAACGATACCGGCTCCATCATTTCCCGCAATATACGGGTATTTGTCGACGAAAATTCCCCTCAGCTGACTTGATTTGTCGATAGGGTTCAACGCGCATGATTCGATCTTGACAAGGACGAAACCAGGCCCTGGCCTTGGGACTTCTCGATCAGCGATGTGGTACGGGCCACCCTTCTCTGAGATCCAGAGGACTTTCTGCTGGGAAGGTCCCATGGTGCTGAATAGGCTACGGGAAAATTACAGGTGCGCAACTGCCAGCTCCATGTTGAGCCTTTTTATACGCAGGACGTGAAGTGTGCCCGTTGTTGTTTCAGGACTCCATTACATGGCAAGAAGCATACATGCACCCACAGCCAACTAATGCATCGGGCAATCTAGGTCAGCCGTTGACCGACCCCGCAGCGCCCGTGGAGTCAGCAGCGATGAGCGCTGAGCGATGACAAACCCCATTCAAGTTCTGAAAGTTCTGACTTGTCAGCCAACATATACATCACGAAATCATGTAGGTAAGTCTCCACCAGTCTCCACCTGACAGACATCGAAACCCTGGTGTACCGTGAGAGCAGGGTGCAGAATCTCAACTACTATCAGAGATCAGATAGATGTGCGCATGTAGCGACCGCGGCCCAGCGGCCAGCCTCGGCGAGTCAGTAACGAAACTTGATGCACAACTGGCGGCCTACCGACCAGCCCTCGCCCCCGTGAAAGATACCCTCAACAGATAACAATTCCAAGGCCCAGTCTTCATTTCTAACAACACAAAGGTACCGGTCCTAAAGTTTGTTGGACAACAGACCGGGACATGATCTGTCAACAGCACTAGATATTATTGCATTGGCACACTGATCACATCCTCCGCACGCACGCTGACTGCTCCCTTAGAGTCTCATGGTTCAGATGTGAGGAAGCCCAGGAGGCCTACAATCGAACCAAGAAACCCGTCAACCCAGGGAGAGTGCCACACCATCAACTACCAAAGATGACAAGCGAGAGCG
>QLOT01000976.1:0-22222 GCA_003313875.1 Russula aff. compacta
AACTCAACCCTAGTGCCTACTTATGCGGTATGGATACTCCCCTTGAGACTTGCCCTAAGGTCTCTTTGTCTCTGGAGGTCAAGGTTTTCAACTCTGCTTCAGCTACATATTTCGCTCCAAGTGACCTCTCAGGCATTGGAGGGATGCATTGCGAGTGGATTAGGGCTATACCTTCATGGCAAAATGGTGCTAGTAGGCATGACTGTGTGTTTATTGACCACGACCCAGAGTTGGACGGTTTTTCCAGCTTGTATGTTGCTCGCGTCAAAATGTTCCTTTCTTTTGTCATCGAGAAAGGACTTGAGGCTGCTGGCTACTATCCCTGTGCTCTAGTCGAATGGTTTTCTACAGATGGAGACTCGCCATGTGAAGACACCGGACTCTGGTCTGTGACACCGGATTACGATGCGCGAGGTCAGCGCCTTGCTTCTCTTGTTCATATTGATACGATCTTGCGTGGGGCACATCTAATTGGTGCTGCGGGGCATCACCTAATTCCTAGAACATTAACTCACAATCATTCTCTAGACACTTTTCAACGTTTTTATGTTAACAAGTATATAGATTATCATGCGCACGAGATTTCGTGGTGATAGTTGCCAATAGGCAGTAGTGTGGTGGGAGCCCCTCAGACGATTCTTTGGAACACCTTATCCATATCCTCCTGCGCTTATGTCTGTCTTGGCATCTGGGTTAATGCCTGATTTGCACCGGGAACGAAACAAGCACCGGTGGGTGACCCATGAAAGGTGAGTGACATTCAGTAAGGATTACCACTTAGATGATCTAACTACTACATGACCATCTTAGGCTTGGTTTTCGCCTCCGTTTCCTGCCGGCCCTCCAGCTCCAGGAGGTGGCTGACCCACCCAGGTGGTCAGCCGAAAAGATGTGGGATTTCCCCTCTCATCGATCCAAGCCCTTTCAACAGTTGTGCCGCCATTCACAGGGATTATGGCCCTTAAAATGGCAGCCTATTGCCCCCAGGAAAATAAGAAACGAACGCGCAAAAAGGAAGGGAAGACTCACCAGCCATAAGCCTGTGTTGATATTCATGCTCCTCAGCCACCTGAGGAGCGTGCACACGGATTCGATTAAGGAGAACGCCATTAGCTTTCAACTTGTAGGTCAGTATACTGCTGAGAAAATGGGTGCCAGTCTACTCACTTTGTTGGGTATGTGGTGAGTGGTGAGCGGGGTGAGTGGTGAGCAACGAGCGTGACGCGAAAGACTCGGAGCGGTGAGCACTCGTATCGCTAACGTTTCTCAGGTGCAACAAAACTCGAAGTGCACACGGCCTTGCTCACAGCCCATAGTACCAGCCGCGAATCGTTCATGGACGAGCAGTTCGATATTCGCACCATAATTTAACAATGAATGTCAGTAGTAGAAATGCCATCGAAAACTAACGAATTGACGCATAGTAACACTCACAAACGATAGACACGAAGCCAGGCTTAATTGTTTGCCACTTATTATCTTCGGGAAAGTCATTAAAAAGTCGTTATACATTTGTAAAGTCATTAGAAAGTCATTCGATAATCGTAAAAGTCATTTTATGCATAAAAAAGTCATTCAACGACCAAAAAAGTACTTTCATGCCTAAAAAAGTCATTCAACAATCGAAAAAGTAATGTCATGCCTAAAAAAAGTCAATATAGTACGGGGTAAAAGTTGAAGTCATATAATAAAAGATAAGGTACTAAAAGTACAAAGAAAGTAAGCTTTGAAAAGACATAGTACGAAAAGGACCAAAAAAGACATTTTCGAAAAGACAAAGTAGTGACACTTTTCCTGATGACAGAGATGACTCTGTAGGAGATGAGGTGTTTTGCTCACTCCCAAAGGTGTATTTATACACTCTGTGGTCTACACATGTACATATATCAGCAAAACCTGATTTGGGTTCATAGCAAATAAGGTTTCTCAAAGTTTGCATAGCCACTCATAGTTCGCATAGCCACTCATAGTAAATCCATAGTGGAGTGCCCTCTACATAGGACTCCATAGCAATACCTAACTACACATGACTTCTTTGTAGCTCCCCATAGCTAGTGTTGTCACAGATCAGCTTACTGTTGTTTTCCCACAACCTTGCATGTGCGGGATTTTGATATGTGTTTGAGTCCAAAATTTTGAACAGCTGTAGCTCATTCAATTCAACACATACTGCTAAGTAATTTGAAATCTGAGTTCCTGTGACCATAAGCTTGGTGCTTGCCAATTTTTGAGGCATGAAATGAAGAATTAACAAAGTTGAATTTTGGTGCCCAGTGTTGAAGCGCAGCGAGATTCTAAGATAAGATAACGCTAAAGGGATAGCGTTCAGATGTGGGGACACAATCTGAAATTATATATTTACCTAAAGGGATAGCGCTAGTACACGCGCGTTAGTATCTGTAGGTAGCAATACAATAAGGAATACTCACTTCAGATGTGGGGACACAATCTGAAGTGCTACTATCGTAAGAAGCGTCCTTAAGTACAGTAAAACTAGGGTAAGGAGCGTGCAACATAGGGCATAAGGCCCAGCGTAGTAGGGAGCGTTATCGCATATGAGATGTCTGTAATCATTAATCTATATTACGCGTATCGTAGCAATTCATGAGATCGATCGTGGAGTCCGATCACGCTAAGCGAGGCGATCGAGGCCGATTGCCTAAATCGGTCAGACGCGTGGATACGCGCTCCGACGCCGAATTGGGCATACCGACGCCGACCCGGTTCGCACCGGTCCGCCTCAAGCCCTGATCCGGCTCAACACCCAGGTCACATTTTGGTCTGACATTGGATGGCCTCTACACTCAAGGGACCGCCTCAATTGTCCCCAGCTTTGTAGTGGTACTTTGCATGGCTTATATCTAGGTGTCCAGGTCATTTTTTTTTACTTGGGGTGCTATAAATTTTGTTTATGAGTCCAATTTTGCCGTGAATATGCACTTAGTGGCACCAGCAAATCCAGGCATTGCTCCCAGCACCCTATCAGCCCACATACATCACACTTTGGTGCTTTCATGCTTCAGTTCCCACCACAAAAAGTATCTGATACATTACTAGGTAAAAGAAATACAGAGTCTCACTGAGCACATGTGTTCACATCAGTGGAACCACTGCCAGTGCCCACAGCGTGCACTGGAGTGTGTGGCTGATCAAGGGCCCATGCATGCCCATCCAGTAGTTGAGGTAGATGTCATACTGGAGCCACAGGCATGCGGGCTGCATGCATGGATTTGACAGGATGCCCAGCAGGGGCAGTCATCTCTCAAGAACGTGGGCTGAGCACTGAGACTGCACGGTCAGAGTCAGCAATGCTATTCAGCCCCAGCATGCCATAGCATGACAGCATGTCACAGCTCTGGACAGTCTGTGTGGACACTGTCCAGCACTGTCCAGACATGGCCCTTAGGGCACATTTAGTGCATTATAATATTTCACATTCATGCCACTCCAGGCCATGAGCAAAATGCAAATTCACTCATCCACCATTTGATCCATATTACTGTAACACAGTGTGTATTATGATACTATGTACTTTACAAATGTTATTATTACAACAAATTATCTTATCCTCCTTGGCAAAGGGTGTGCAGCAGCAGTGGGGCATGCTCATGCTGGTGTGGCTGGTGCTGCTGGTGGGGTGGCGCTGGTGTTGATGTTGCTGGTGGTGGTGGATGTGTGTGTGACAGTGGCGGTGGTCATGGTCGTGGTTGTGTGGTTGCTGATGCTGGTGGGGTGGCGCCGGTGCCAGCTGTAACCGGCCTGGGGTAAGCATTCAACTGCTTGTGCCCCTGTAAGTTGTGGAACCAGCCAGGAGTCTGATTAGACCATTTGTCTCTGTGTGTGCCTGAGGCACTGTACTTTTATTTTTGGTGTGCACCTCATTCCTGTGTGGTCCCTTATTGTTCATGGGGATCACATGCCTCTTGGGTCCTTATGACCCACTGTCAACTCCTTTTGACGCACCCATTGTTCTCTTCTTGGTGTCCCCCTTGTTCCCAGTTTGCATCCTAGTTTCTCCCTACCATACAGAGTACTGTTACCCCTTTTGGATCCTAGGATCCTCCTCCTCTATAAGTAGAGACTCTTAGCTACCTTGTACCGGCAAGTTGAGTCTCCTGTCAATCACAGTGACTTGCTCTTTACTCTCTATTCTGCACTAAGGGGTGGCTACAGTGTTGCAGCACTGCAAGCGGGAACCCAACTACCTCTATTAGTCTTCTAAGACACTACAGAGTCTTAGCTATAGTCTTTTGTTGCTGTCAAACCCTTGGCGGTGACATTAGACTCAACTTCTTTTCAATATGGCTAGCAGTTCTGATTTCAAGGGAACTATCGTCCACGAGCACGAGGCGACATATGGACAACCAAACTCACAAGTACAACAAGTCGACGAGTTCCATCAGTATAACTACAGAGGACATCTGATCCTGCTATTGACAGACGAGAATCAAAGGGTGAAACAGAGCTCACCACAAGTTTGCTACTACCGCGGAGGGTGGTACTGCGTTCATTGGAGCACAGAATACCAGAGGTATTCACTAGGACAAAGATACGTCAAGCTAGACAACTATAACCTCACAGACGACAACCAGCCAAAGCAAGAGGCTGAGGAAGAGGAGCAATCGTCAGGAGACGAAGAAGACAAGGAGCTTGACCAACAGATCAGGTTGACACTGATTCAAGAAAAACTAAAGACAGCCCCAACAACCCCAGAACAAGCAGCCCAACCACTGTGGATCCCAGGAGTGACCCACACACCGATCCATACCTTTCATCCCACCTCAGAAATCCCGTTGGGACCACTACCAGAAGGACATCCACTGCCCAGTATCGTCCAAACCATGTCAACGACCACTCAGACTCAAACTGCTACCCATGCAGCAACCGCTGCATCCACTCAACCGGCACAAGCAAACCTGACTACTGAAGAGTGTATAAGGCAAGGCATGCGCCAGGCCTTGAGGAAAGGACCCCCTGGAGGAAATCCAGGAGGAGGTCCAGGCGGCCCGGGAGGACCTGGAGGACCAGGTGGCCCAGGGCAAGCCGCGGCACCTCAACAACCGATCCCATTGGCACCAGATGTCAAAGCCATGGGACAACTACCACAAGTATTCAATGGAGATCGATCCAAGGCAGACGACTTCATAGAAGAAGTCAAAGCATACCTGCAAGTCAATCATGGAGTAGCCGGATACGACTCCCCATTCAAGAAGGTCGCCTTCACCCTCACCCTCATCAAAGGCGAGGAAGTGGTGCAATGGACCAGAGATATGGGCACATGGTTAGACGGTTTAAACATGCCCGGAGACAACATCCCTGACCTGTGGAACCAATTCCTGGACGAATTCCAGGAACAGTTCCAAGACTCCCAAGCGTCCCAGAAGGCCAGAAACGACCTACTTGGTTGCAAACTCAGAGATTACAAGTTCGATGAGTACATCTCTTGATTCGAAAGCCTTCTCAGGAAGGCACAATACACAGTAGGCAATCACGAAACCTACAACATGTTCCTCAGAGTGATGAAGCGCAGCGAGATTCTAAGATAAGATAACGCTAAATAGATAGCGTTCAGATGTGGGGACACAATCTAAGATTATGTATTTACCTAAATAGATAGCGCTAGTACATGCGCATCAGTATCTGTAGGTAGCAATACAATAAGGAATACTCACTTCAGATGTGGGGACACAATCTGAAGTGTTACTATCGTAAGAAGCGTCCTTAAGTACAGTAAAACTAGGGTAAGGAGCGTGCAATATAGGGCATAAGGCCCAGTGTAGTAGGGAGCGTTATCGTATATGAGATGTCTCTAATCATTAATCTATATTACGCGTATCGTAGCAATTCATAAGATCGATCATGGAGTCCGATCACGCTAAGCGAGGCGATCGAGGCCGATTGCCTAAATCAGTCAGATGCATGGATATGCGCTCCGACGCCGAACTGGGCATACCGACGCCGACCCGGTTGGCACTGGTCCGCCTCTAGCCGTGATCTGGCTCAACATCTCCCTGTGATTAAGACATCTCTGGATCAATGAGACCAAGTCCGGAAGTGAAATCACGGAGCTTCACGTGCATGTGCGGCTTCATGAATCCATCAGCAAGCATGTCGAGTGTGGGTGTGCGGATAAGATCGATGGTCTTGTTCTCAACATACTTGCGGATAGCGTGATGCTTGATGGCGATGTGTTTGGAGCGTCTACCAGTGACAGGGTTAAGCGCGAGATCAATAGCGCCCTTGTTGTCACCATGTAGGGGAATGGGATCAGTGGTAGCATAGCCTAACTCTGAGAGAATGCTCTGGTACCACGTGGCTTGGTTTGCTGCATCAGTGAGCACCATGTACTCAGCGTGAGTTGTGCTCTGCGCTACAGTCTTCTGCTTGCACGATGTCCATGAGATAGCACCGCCAGCTAGCAAGTAGACATAGCCAGATGTGGAGTGATAGTCGTCGGCCTGATCCCCAAGACTGGAATCAGAGTAGCCATGAAGTCCATCTCCCCGCGATCCATCATAGTGTAGCCTAAGATTGGAAGTGCCTCTAAGATAAGATAAGACATACTTCGCAAGGCGTAGATGATGAGGTGAGGGATTTGAGGCGTACTGCACGAGGTGCAAGACTGCAAAAGAGATGTCGGGGCACGTGCCAATCTGTACATAGAGGAGGCTGCCAATGATCTGCTGGAAATGCTTGATCTCTGAGGCAGTGGCTTGTCCATCGTGCTGCATGAGATGCGCTTCAGTGCCTGCAGGAAGGGGGGTATGCGCGGAATTGGCATCTGCCATTCCGAAGCATGCAAGGATCTCCGAGATGTAGCGGGATTGATCTAGCTCCAGTAACTGGATTGATCTGTCGCGCTTGATCCAGACTCCGAGATAAGAGTCGATCTCGCCTAGATCAGTCATGTCATACCAGTCTGCGAGCGCAGATTTGATCCACGTGATCTCCTTGATCTTATCGCCGAGCAACGTGATATCATCGACATAGAGGATTATAATGACTAGACCCTCCCCTTCTTGGCGAAGATACACGTATACACCCGCATCAGAGTGCATGCACATGAAGCTGAGCTCAATGAGAACTCCATGGAATAGCAGATTCCATGTGCATGAGGCTTGCTTGAGACCATAGATCACCTTGATCAGGAGGCAAACTTTAGTCGGGTGGTCAGGATCGATGAAACCTTTGGGTTGCTCCATAAAGATCTCCTCATCCAGTGTGCCATTGAGGAACACCGACTTGACGTCCATCTGATGGATCTCCCAATCCTCTAGCGCGGCCAATGCTAGTAGTAGTTGCAAGGACTCAAATCTGGCAACTGGAGAGAAGGTTTCATCATAGTCTATACCCTGTATTTGTGTGAACCCTTTTGCTACCAACCGCGCGCGAAAGCGTCCATCTGCTTTGCGCTTGAATACCCATTTAGACTTGATGGCCTTGCGGCCTGGCGGCAAGTGAATGAGCTTCCACGTTCCATTTTTGGCAAGCGCGTCCATTTCATATTGACATGCACGCTGCCATTCATCGGCTAAGTCCGATCGCATCGCTTCCTTGTAAGTAAGTGGATCTTGATATTCAGCAGCTGCCAAGAGTGCCGAGTGCCCAAGTTGCCCAGTTGCAGGATTGTGTTCCACATTATCCGGCCCAAAGTACTTAGGATTCTTTGGCGGATTATCCCGGAGGCGATGACCCTCCTCGACCAGAGGAGGTCCTGCTGGGGGTCCCGAATGAGGGACCCGGCAGTGAGGAGTGCGGATGCGTCAGGGGATCTCTCCGGATGCGCGTGGCGCGAGGGCAGGCAGGAGGCGAGGATGCTGGTGGATGGGAAGGAGGAGTGTGGAAGACTGTGCTATCGTGAGTTAGTGGAATGGAGGGATTCGGGGGTGTGCGTGGTAGTTTGGGGCTGATGCGCGGAGGCATCGGACTGCCCCAAAAAGGTGTGGGACCATCCGGTTCACGCGAGGGGATAGGGACTGTGACCGGTCCAGCAAGGACCAAGGGTTGCAGAGGCGGAGCGTTCGGCACGCTGCTCGCCTTCGCTGGAAAGGAGCTCTCGTTGAATGTCACATTGCGAGACAAGATGATCGCCCGGGTATCTGAATTCCATAGCCGGTAACCCTTTGAACCTGGCGCATACCCAACAAGTGTCATCTCGATCGACCGGGGATCGAGCTTGCGACGCTTGTCCTCAGGCACATGCACATATGCCTTACATCCGAAGATGCGAAAATAGGAGACGTCCAGAACATGTCCAGCACTCCATAGCTCGTGTGGGGTCCGCCACCCAAGAACGCATGTGGGAGTGCGATTGTACGTATGCACTGCAGCATCCGCTGCGAACTCCCAGAAGCCAAGGGACAAGCCAGCGCTGTGTAGCATAGAGCGTGCTTTGTCTAAGATAGTGCGATTCCATCGCTCGGCTACACCGTTCTGTTGCGGTGATCCTGGCATCATTAATCTATGTTCAATTCCCTTATCTTTCAAGATAGATTGCAGGGCGCTGGATAGGTATTCCCCTCTGCGATCAGAGTGCAGCACGAGCAGGCACTCAGAAGTCTGATTCTCGGCCCAAGCCAAGAAGGTCTTGAACGCTGCCACGCACTGATCTTTGGATTTGAGGAAATAGACTACCCCAAAACGGGAGTAATCATCGATAAATGTTGCAATATACTGTGTGCCCTGAATTGATCTTGTCTGCATCGGCCCGGCTAGATCACTATGTACAATCTGTAACCACCGGTCCAAGCGCTTGGCCGAAGCCGAGAAGGGTAATCGAGACTGCTTCCCCAGCTCACAACTGGAGCATGGCGATCGATCGCGATCGGTCAAAGCGTCTATAGATATTCCCTTTATGGAATCATGATGCCACGCAAGGACATTGTGAGACATATGCCCCATGCGCTGATGCCAGATCTCCAAGGGTACAGATGTGCCTGTGAGCACGTGCAGGGCGGGCTCAGAGACATCGAACCAGAACAGGTTGTGCTCGAGGTAGCCCCGCATGACTTTCCGTCCGTGGATGAAAATATCAAAGCCGGTCCCCTCAAAGATGACTTTGCCACCCTTCCGGAGGACCGCACTTACTGAGAAATAGCGCGATTCTGCATCCGGGATGTGCATAACATCTTGCAAGGTAAGCCGGACGTTCCGGTGGGGTAAGTAACCACCAATCCGGAGCCGATCTGTTTTAATACAGCGCGACCACCGAGGCTAACGCTGCCTTTGGCCGGGGTCCATGGCGTGAAGTCCAGACGATAAGGACTGATATGATGCGTGGCTCCAGAGTCCACCATCCACCGGGACCGCGCCGCTGCGTAAAGGGAAACCCATATTTCATTATCACTATCCTGATCCGACACTTTGGTAATGGTAGTGGTACTCGGGACTATGTGCATGTTGACTGCTTTACTAGTAGTCTGCGCTTTCTCCGCTTTCTCCTTCGCTTCCGCATCCTTTTTCTTCTTTCAGCATTCGTTAGCTTTATGCCCAGCTTTCTGACAATAAAAGCATTTATATTTGGGCTTATCGCTCTTGTTTTTGCCTGAAGAAGTGACTTTATTGAGGGACACGGAAGGCCCGGACCGACGACCTTCCTCATTGAGAAGTCGTTCCTGGATGGTCTGTGGGGAAAGATCCATCAGAGCGCTGGTCGCCAAGATAGTCGAGGCAATGGCCGAGTATGAATCGGGTAACGCCTTGATCAGTATGAAACTGAATTGTAGATCAGTAATCTGCATATTATTGTTTTGGAGGGTAACACGGGCGTCATTGGGCTTTTGCAGCTGTGGGAGTAAGGGTGCGCCTTCCTCTAGCGCGGTGCCTGTTAGGGCAACCCATGTATTGAATGCGGACATAGATCTGACACTCCGTAGATCCACTTGAGTTCATCCCACTTGATCTTGCAAGTAGGGAAGCGGCTATCATCGGAGATGCAGGTCCATACATCCTTCTGTGTGTACATTTCAAATACTCCAATAAGCATTTGTCCGGTAGCGTCCCAAGCGGCTGCTTTGGTGGCATCGGCGGGAGCAGTAGATACTGTAAGATGATCCCGGAGGCCATTCATCTGGAGCAGTGCTATCATGCACGAGGACCAGACGGCCCAATTAGATCCATTAAGGATCTCCATTGTAGCTGCAGGGGGGAATGAGATTGAGGGTGTCATTGTGTTATCTATTAGATCACTTTGGATCTATGCGACGATTTCTAGATCTGGGTAGAGGAGCAGTCAGACCCAGGATCGAAGATCTAGCTGAACCCCTGGCGTATCAACTGTACTCCCTGAATCTGATAGATCCAGTCCCCCAGGCCGCACACGCGATGATACTGTGGACTATCCGTAAACTGGCTAGCGCACCGCAGTTGTGACGAGCCCAAGTGCTCAAGGGAGTGACTACCCCTGGCCTTGTTCTAGACCCAAGAACTGCACCCCACAAGGGAGTCGACAGCCAACCGTTCAGTGGGCAAATAGTCCCTGGGGCCTCCCACCTGGTTTCCTATCATGGCAGTAAGGCCGCATCCGGCTCGTCTGCGCTTGGTGCGCATCCATTTCCCCGGGCTATATTAGATGTATTGTAGATGTATTCGCGTGCGGGCCGAGAGAATACTTGCGAGTGCTTCAGTGCCGCCGCACTCCCTCACACCGCTCGTGGGAAACCCTGTGAGGGGTCCAGTCTACACCAATCCGGCGGCTCCAGCGGGCCGTGGAAGTGAGGTTTTTGGATGCAAGTGGAACAGAGGCTCGCCTTATTGGAGTAGTTTATCTGCGTGATTTAATTGGTCAAGGGAACTTTGTGTGAGATCTTCTTCTTTGGATTTAGGGCTGGGGTGCAGGGCCCATAACCTGATGAAGCGCAGCGAGATTCTAAGATAAGATAATGCTAAATAGATAGCGTTCAGATGTGGGGACACAATCTAAGATTATGTATTTACCTAAATAGATAGTGCTAGTACACGCGCGTCAGTATCTGTAGGTAGCAATACAATAAGGAATGCTCACTTCAGATGTGGGGACACAATCTGAAGTGTTACTATCGTAAGAAGCGTCCTTAAGTACAGTAAAACTAGGGTAAGGAGCGTGCAATATAGGGCATAAGGCCCAGCGTAGTAGGGAGCATTATCGTATATGAGATGTCTCTAATCATTAATCTATATTACGCGTATCGTAGCAATTCATAAGATTGGTCATGGAGTCTGATCACGCTAAGCGAGGCGATCGAGGCCGATTGCCTAAATTGGTCAGATGCGTGGATACGCACTCCGACGCCGAACTGGGCATACCGATGCCAACCCGGTTGGCACCGGTCCGCCTCTAGCCGTGATCTGGCTCAACACAGAGGACTACCAATGCACCTCCTGGACAAAACGCTATCACCACCAACTCCTCTCACATATGAAGAAGCAAAAGAGAGGGTTAAGTCCCTCTGCCAATCGCAATCCCTCATGGATGGTATAAGGAAACAGCTATCAACAGGAGGAGCGTTCAGAACTGGCCTCCCTACACCAAGACAAAACCAAGGCGGAGGATTCAACAATCAATGGAGACCCCCACTGCGACCCCAATATAACTCCTCAAACGCCCCATACTCCATGAGGAATACTCTGGTTCCCATGGACCTCAGCAGAGGACGCGCCCCTACTAATTGGAGGGGAAGGGGCAGGGGAGGAAACTGGCAACAGGGACAGAGGAACCAGAGCAATGTAGCTGGCTTTGGCGACGCCAATGCCTGCTTTAACTGTGGAATTGTCGGGCACTTTGCCAGAAACTGTCCCAGCAAGCCCAAACAAGGCTTCCAGAACATGAGGTGGAATGGCAAGAACCAAGCCAACCTTATCGACTTTGACAAGGATCAAGAGATGAGAGATGTAGAAGAAGACTTGGTGGCGACAGTCCATGCCCACCTCCAGAGGATGACCATAGAAGACCAGCAACGCCTGGCAAAGGAGATGGGAACCTCAGAGGATTTTCCCACTGCCTGATTAGATTGGCACTACTCAGGCGGATCAATAGCAATGACGTGTACATGTTAAATAGAAAATCAATGACAGTTCACTTCTATATACAATCAATCACGAAAAGAGCCAAAGCACTAGCATTAGTGGACTCAGGAGCCACTGAAAATTTTATGAACCTGTCCTATGCAAGATGGCTAAAGCTACCTGTCAAGCAACTAACCAAGCCAAGGCCACTATACAACGTCGACGGGACAGAAAACAAGAGCAGGTCACTTTGGTACTACACCGACTTGCAAGTCCAAACAGGGGGGCAGAAGACAAACCACAGATTCTTCTTGTCAGACCTAGGAGAACACAAAGCCATCCTAGGGTACCCATGGTTTGCGGCCACCCAACCAAAAATCGACTGGAAGAAGGGGTGGATTGATATGAGCCATCTCCCCATCATCCTCTCAGCACCAAATGAGCCAAAGCACGATACACCCCAAGAACAAAGAACATGCAGCGACCCATAAGCAGACAGCTGCCGCAGTACTTTCTGGGAAGAGTCACCATCGGCATTGCAGAAGGAACGGAGAAAGTAAAGGTACCAGGAGAGTACCAAAGACACTCAAAAGTATTCAGTGAGGAGGAGTCCCAGAGACTTCCCCAATACACAGTCTGGGACCATGCCATCAAATTGTTGCCAGGAGCACCAGCCTCACTACCAGGACGACTACTGCCCCTCACACAACTGGAAAAGGAAGAGGTCCACAAATTCGTCAAAGACCATCTGAAAAGGGGGACCATCCATGTTTCAAAATCCCCTTATGCAGCCAATTTCTTCTTCATAAAGAAAAAAGATGGCAAGCTAAGACCGGTGCAAGACTACAGACCCCTCAATAAGTGGACAAAGAGAAACAGGAACGTCTCGCCTCTGATCCCACAAGTAATTGACCGACTTAGCGGATGCACCCTCTTTACCAAGTTTGACGTGCGATGGGGGTACAACAACATCCGGATTAAGGAAGGGGACAAATGGAAAGCAGCGTTTCTAACCCCAGAAGGCCTCTTCGAGCCCACAGTAATGTTCTTTGGCCTAACCAACTCACCGGCAACATTCCAAATGATGATGAATACAATCTTCAGGCCGGAGGTGGGAGAAGGATGGCTCTCGGTATACATGGACGACCTTGCCATCCATACAGCCAAACTACCCCATGAAACCGAGGAACAGCACAGACAAAGGCATCGGAAATATGTACACAGAATCTTAGACAAACTAGCGGCCCATGACCTCTACCTAAAACCCGAGAAATGTGAGTTCAAGAAAGATGAGATCGAATACCTCGGGGTCAACGTAGGGAAAGGAAGACTCCAGATGAACGCACAAAAACTACAAGGAGTAGCCGACTGGCCACAACCCAAGAAGCCCAAAGACGTAAGGAGCTTCCTGGGCTTCACAGGATACTACCGATACTTCATACTAAACTATTCAAAGATAGCTAGACCACTCCTCGACCTCACAAAGAAAACCACACCATGGCACTGGGACGAGCCACAGCACAAAGCATTTGAAACATTGAAGACCCTCATGTGCAAAAGCCCAGTGCTCAAACAACCAAACTTTGACAAACAATTCATATTACAAGTAGACGCCTCAGCATATGGCCTGGGGGCCATACTCTCGCAGGAGGGAGAAAACATCACACCTACACTAGCCAAGCATCACAAACCTGTTCTCCATCCCATTGCCTACTACTCAGCCACCTTCACACCCACCGAGCAGAATTACAACATCTACGAAAGGGAACTGCTAGCCATCATGAAATCGTTAGCCCACTGGCGACAATACCTGGGATGGACCAAGACGCCATTCATCATCTGTACAGATCATGCCAATCTTTAATACTGGAAGTCACCAAAGAACCTGAATAGAAGAATGGCACATTGGCATGCAGATCTGCAAGAGTACAACTTCACTCTAGAATACATCCCTGGAAAGACAAACACTGCAGCAGACGCACTCTCCAGACCACCAGGAGCAGACTTGGGAGAAGAAGACAATAAAGCAATCACCATCTTTCCCCCTGACCGAATCAGCACCGTCAAAACAACTCCCACGATGGCACAAGGCCAGGTCATAGTCCCCAACGTGAAGGAAGTAAAGAGAGCCATCGTGTCTCAAGCCCATGACCACCCCACAGCAGGACACCCTGGCCGAGATGAAATGCTGAGAAAGGTGCAATCGACACACTGGTGGCCAGGGATGAAAACGTGGATAGCAGACTATGTCAAGGGATGTGCGACGTGCCAACAATTGAAGATCCTGACTCACAAAACAAAAGTCCCACTATTCCGCATCCCCACGATAGAAGGAACAAAACCCTTCCAAAGTATTGCCATGGACCTCATCACTGGCCTACCCCTGCGTAATGGGCTAGATGCAATCCTCACAGTCGTAGACCAAGGATGCTTGTGTGCGGCAGTCTTCCTGCCATGCAATACTTCCATGACAGGACCAGGCGTAGCTTGGCTATACCTGAAGCATATCTACCCTTGGTTCGGCCTCCCCAAGAGGATAATCAGCGACAGAGACCCATGGTTTACCTCACACTTTGGAAAAGCACTTACGAAACGACTGGGCATCCAACAAAATCTGTCCACGGCATTCCACCCTCAGACGGATGGGCTCTCCGAGCGAAAGAATCAATGGGTAGAGCAGTACCTGAGGCTAGTAACGGCAGGGCAACCCAAAGACTGGACAGAATGGCTCCCAGTCGCAATGGCAGTACATAACAACCGGAGAAATGCCACCACAGGGTGATTGCCCAACCAGATCCTTTGAGGATATGAACCACCGCTACATCCAGCCAATAATATCCCCACCAATAACAAGGCAGTTGAAACGAGGATACAAAAGATGGAAGAGGCAAGGGACAGGGCGATCAAAGCCATCAATCAGAAAGCACAGAACATTCCACCGGCTCAGTTCAAACCTGGAGATCAAGTATGGCTTGAGGCGACCCACTTGAAACTCCCCCATCAAGGGTCCAAATTGAACCCCAAAAGATATGGACCCTTCAAAGTGCTAAAAGAGGTATCGCTGGTTGCGTACCTCATTGACATCCCTACCTCGTGGCAGATCCACAATGTGTTCCATGCGGGACTCCTTACCCCATACAGAGAAACAAAAGAATATGGGCTAAACTATTCTAAACCGGCCCCGGACCTCGTGGAAGGTGAAGAACAATACGAAGTGGAACAGATCAGAAATCACAGATTCCACGGAAGAAAAAGAACCCTGCAATATTTGATAAAGTGGCGGGGCTACCCTGAAAGCGATAACACCTGGGAACCAGCTGACCAGGTGTTTGCCCCGGATCTCCTTCAGGAGTATCACAAGCGCCGGCCCTTGAACGACATAAAAGGGAAGCAGAAACCCCCGGCAAAAGCAGCAGCTCTCTCAGCTTCTACCCCTCGCCCCTTCCCCACCATTGCCCTCACAGTTGAAGAATTAGCATGTCTGGCCCATCCACTACGTCCTCCCCACTCCAAGTCCCAGTACCCAGCCTCCCCAGAGGCCTTGAACCGATGGAGCTCCAATACCCGGGAGAGGAGACTCCCGTACCAGCGGCCATTGAGACCGCCCCGAAGCCTCTCGCCATCCCCACCTTCACCATCGGGCCCAGAGTTATCTCCATTCCAGGCCCCCTCCACGACCTCGAGACCAGCAATCACTGGGAGGGACCCCTCTCCCCTGCCACTGTATTGGCTGTCGTCGACGGCCACGATAACCTCACTCCTGCCCAGCTATGAGCCCTCATCAAGGGGCTCACCACCACCATACAGCAGCGACGCGCCGAGGAGGAGAGGCCGCTCAGTGCCCTTAGGAGGCAGTGCAACGACATCAACAGGGAGCGACTCACCCTCAAGGAGCGGGTCAAGGTCCTGGAGGAGCTGCTCGAGTGTCCCGAGGGCTACCAGGAGAACGACAGCCATCTCCTGGACTTCACGATCCCCACCAAGGACGGCGAGCAACTCGCCCACTTCATCAAACAGCTCGATGACGGGTGAGTGGCTGGCCTACCCGCCTCAGCCAGGGGGGAGTCCGACGCGCGCGTGGTCGAGTTATACGTGTGCCAGGACTCTCAGGATAGGCCCCTCGAGCCCCTTCCTCACTGGCTCCGAGCCCGGCTCTGGGGGGACCACGTGGACTACTGGCCGCTCGAGGAGGCCCTCCTCGAGCTCAATGACTGGACCATCCACGCCAAGGTCCTCCGGTACCGCCGCCTCGACAACGAGGGTGACCAACTCCAGCGGGAGAACAAGCAGGTGGAGGTGGATCTTAGGGCCATTACTCAGGCCAAATCCGCCTCAGAGGACCGCCTCGTCGTGGCGCGGCTGGCAGATAAGGTCCACCACATTGGGATCAACAAATTAAAACCCCAGTTGGGGCAACGATCAGGAATGAAGAATGGACGAGGACGTCCTTTCTAGTGGAAGGGTGATGTAACTGGCCTGGGGTAAGCATTCAACTGCTTGCGCCCCTGTAAGTTGTGGAACCGGCCAGGAGTCTAATATTAGATCGTTTGTGTCTGTGTGCGCCTGAGGCACTGTACTTTTATTTTTGGTGTGCACCCCATTCCTGTGTGGTCCCTTATTGTTCATTGGGACCACATGCTCCTTGGGTCCTTATGACCCACTGTCAACTCCTTTAGACGCACCCATTGTTCCCTTCTTGGTTATTCCCTTGTTCCCAGTTTGCGTCCTAGCTTCTCCTCACCATACTGAGTACTGTCACCCCTCTTGGATCCTAGGATCCTCTTCTCTATAAGTAGAGACTCTTAGCTACCTTGTACTGGCAAGTTGAGTCTCCTGTCAATCACAGTGACTTACTCTTCATTCTCTATTCTGCACTAAGGGGTGGCTACAGTGTTGCAGCACTGCAAGTGGGAACCCAACTACTTCTACTAGTCCTCTAAGACACTACAGAGTCTTAGTTATAGTCTTTTGTTGCTGTCAAACCCTTGGCGGTGACATTAGACTCAACTTATTTTCACTACGGCTAGCAGTTCTGACTTCAAGGGAACTATCGTCCACGAGCACGAGGCGACTTACGGACGACCAAATTCACAAGTACAACGAGTTGATGAGTTTCACCAGTACAACTACAGAGGACATCCGATCCTGCTGCTAACAGACAAGAATCAAAGGGTGAAGCAGAGCTCACCACAAGTTTGCTACTACCGAGGAGGGTGGTACCGCGTTCATTGGAGTACAGAATACCAGAGGTATTCACTAGGACAAAGATACGTCAAGCTAGACAACTACAACCTCACAGACGATGATCAGCCAAAGCAGGAGGCTGAAGAAGAAGAGCAATCGTCAGGAGACGAAGAAGACAAGGAGCTTGACAAACAGATCAGGTTAACACCAATCAAAGAGAAGCTGAAAACAGCCCCAACGACCCCAGAACAAGAAACCCAACCTTTGTGGATCCCAGGAGTGACCCACACGCCAATCCGCACCTTCCATCCTGCACCAGAAATCCCATTGGGACCACCACCAGAAGGAAACCCACTGCCCAGTATCGTCCAAACCATGTCGACGACTACTCAAACTCAAACTGCTACCCATGCAGCAACCGCTGCATCCACTCAACCAGCATAAGTAAACTTAACTACCGAAGAGCGTATAAGGCAAGGCATGCGCCAAGCCCTGAGGAAAGGACCCCCTGGAGGGAATCCAGGAGGAGGTCCGGGCGGCCCAGGAGGACCTGGAGGACCAGGTGGCCCAGGGCAAGCCGCGGCACCTCAACAACCGGTCCCATTGGCACCAGATGTCAAAGCCATGGGGCAATTACCCCAAGTATTCAATGGAGATCGATCCAAGGCAGACGACTTCATAGAAGAAGTCAAGGCATACCTATGAGTCAACCACGGAGTAGCCGGATACGACTCTCCATTCAAAAAGGTTGCCTTCACCCTCACCCTTATCAAGGGAGAGGAGGTGGCGCAGTGGACCAGGGACATGGGCACATGGCTCGACGGCTTAAACATGCCAGGGGACAACATTCCCGACCTATGGAACCAATTCCTAGACGAGTTCCAGGAACAGTTCCAAGACTCCCAAGCGTCCCAAAAGGCTAGAAATGACCTACTTGGTTGCAAGCTCAGGGACTACAAATTCGACGAATACATATCCCGGTTCGAAAGTCTCCTCAGGAAGGCACAATACACAGTAGGCAACCACGAAACCTACAACATGTTCCTTAGAGGACTACCAATGCACCTCTTAGACAAAACGTTGTCACCACCAACCCCTCTCACATACGAGGAAGCAAAGGAAAGGGTTAAATCCCTCTGTCAGTCGCAGTCCCTCATGGATGGCATAAGAAAGCAATTGTCAACAGGAGGAGCGTTTAGGACTGGCCTCCCTGCACCAAGGCAGACCCAAGGCGGAGGGTTTAGCAATCAGTGGAGACCCCCGCCGCGACCCCAATATAACTCCTCAAACGCCCCATACTCCATGAGAAATACCCCAGTCCCCATGGACCTCAGCAGAGGACGTGCCCCTACTAACTGGAGAGGAAGGGGCAGAGGAGGAAACTGGTGGCAGGGACAGAGGAACCAGAGCAACGTAGCAGGCTTCGGTGACGCCAACGCCTGTTTCAACTGCGGTATCGTGGGACACTTCGCGAGGAACTGTCCCAGCAAAACCAAGCAGGCCTTCCAGAATGCGAGATGGAATGGCAAGAATCAAGCCAACCTCATCAATTTCGATGAAGACCAGGAGATGAGAGATGTGGAAGAAGACTCGGTGGCGACGGTCCACACCCACCTTCAGAAAATGACTATAGAAGACCAGCAACGTCTGGCAAAGGAGATGGGAACCTCAGAGGATTTTCCCAATGCCTGATTAGGTCAGCACTACTCAGGCGGATCAATAGCGACGATGTGTACATGTCAAATAGAAAGTCAATGACAGTTCGTTTCTACACACGATCAATCGCAAAAAGAGCCAAAGCAACAGCACTAGTGGACTCGGGAGCCACTGAAAACTTCATGAACCTATCCTATGCACGGTGGCTCAAACTGCCCATCAAGCAACTGGCCATACCAAGACCTTTATACAACGTCGATGGCACACAGAATAAAAGCGGGTCACTCAAATACTATACAGATCTACAGGTGCAAACAGGCAGACAAAGGACAAACCACAGATTCTTTCTATTGGACCTAGGGGAGCACAAGGCCATCCTAGGATACCCGTGGTTTGCAGCCATGCAGCCAAAAATCGATTGGAAGAGAGGATGGATCGACATGAGCCACCTCCCTATCGTCCTTTCCACCCCAAATGCGGCCAAAGCACAATATACCCCCAGGACAAAGAACGTGCCACAACCGATAAAGAGATACCAACCACAATACTTCCTGGGGAGGATTACTATCGGCACTACAAATGAAGCAAAAGAGGCCAAGGTGCCAGAAGAATCCCAGAGACACTTGAAGGTATTCAGCGAAGAGGAATCCCAGAGACTTCCCCAATATACAGTCTGGGACCACGCCATTGAGCTGCTGCCAGGAGCACCAGCCTCACTACCAGGGCAATTACTGCCCCTCACGCAATTAGAAAAAGAAGAAGTCCATAAGTTTGTCAAGGATCACTTAAAAAGGGGGACCATCCACGTCTCCAAATCCCCTTATGCAGCCAATTTCTTCTTTGTAAAGAAAAAGGATGGTAAACTGAGACCGGTGCAAGACTACAGACCCCTCAATAAATGGATGAAGAGGAACAGGAACATCTCGCCCCTGATCCCGCAAGTAATAGACTGGCTAAGTGGATGTACCCTCTTCACTAAGTTCGACGTGCGCTGGGGGTACAACAACATTCGGATCAAAGAAGGGGACAAATGGAAGGCAGCATTCCTCACCCCGGAAGGCCTCTTCGAGCCCACCGTTATGTTCTTTGGCTTGACCAACTCCCCAGCAACGTTCCAAATGATGATGAATACGATCTTCAGGCCAGAAGTGGGAGAAGGATGGCTCTCAGTGTACATGGATGACCTCGCCATCCACACAGCGAAATTACCCCATGAAACAGAGGAGCAACACAAACAGAGACACCGGCAATACATCCACAGGATCCTAGACAAACTGACAGCACATGACCTCTACCTAAAACCAGAGAAATGCGAATTCGAAAAGGACGAGATCGAATACCTCGGGGTCAACGTGGGCAAAGGCAGGCTACAAATGAATGCACAAAAACTACAGGGAGTGGCTGACTGGCCACAACCCAAGAAACCCAAGGACGTGCGAAGCTTCCTAGGCTTCACAGGATACTACCGGTATTTCATACCCAACTATTCAAAAATAGCCAGACCACTCCTCGACCTCACAAAGAAAACTACACCCTGGCACTGGGACGAACCACAACACAAGGCATTCGAAACTCTAAAAACACTTATGTGCAAGAGTCCAGTGCTTAGACAACCAGACTTCGACAAACAATTCGTGCTACAAGTGGACGCGTCAGCATACGGCCTGGGGGCCGTACTCTCGCAGGAGGGAGAAAACACCACACCTACACTAGCCAAAAGACATAAACCGGTTCTCCATCCCATCGCCTATTACTCAGCCACCTTCACACCCACGGAGCGAAACTATGACATCTACGAAAGGGAACTGCTGGCCATCATGAAGTTGCTAGCACACTGGCAGCAATACCTGGGATGGACTAAAACACCGTTCATTATCCACACCGACCATGCAAACCTCCAATACTGGAAGTCTCCAAAGAATCTCAACAGAAGAATGGCTAGATGGCACGCTGATCTACAGGAGTACGACTTTACCCTGGAATACATTCCGGGGAAGACAAAAACAGCGGCCGACGCACTCTCAAGACCACCAGGAGCAGATTTGGGGGAAGAAGATAACAAGGCAATCACTATACTTCCCCCTGAACGAATCAGCGCAGCCAAAACAACTCCCACAACCGCACGAGGCCAAACCATCGTCCCTAACATAAAAGAAGTAAAACAAGCCATTGTGTCCCACGCCCACGATCACCCTACAGCGGGACACCCCGGCAGAGATGAAATGCTAAGAAAAGTACAGCTAAAATACTGGTGGCCAGGGATGAAAACCTGGATAGCGGAGTACATCAAAGGATGCGTGACATGCCAACAAGCAAAGATCCTCACCCACAAAAAGAAAGTCCCACTATTCCGCATTTCTACCCCAGAAGGGACGAAGCCCTTCCAGAGCGTGGCAATGGACCTCATCACTGGACTACCCCTATGAAACGGCCTGGACGCTATACTCACCATCGTTGACCAAGGGTGCTCGCGCGCAGCAATCTTCCTGCTGTGCAGCACCTCCATCACAGGACCGGGCGTGGCCTGGCTGTACTTAAAACATCTCTATCCATGGTTTGGCCTCCCCACCAGAATAATCAGCGACAGAGACCCCTGGTTCACATCTCACTTTGGGAAAGCGCTCACTAAACGACTGGGCATCCAACAAAACTTGTCCACCGCGTTTCACCCCCAAACCAATGGGCTCTCTGAACGAAAGAATCAATGGGTGGAGCAGTATCTGAGATTGGTAATGGCGGGGCAGCCCAAAGACTGGACAGAATGGCTCCCGATCGCAACAGCAGTGCACAACAATCGGAGAAACAGTACCACCGGGCTATCGCCCAATCAAATCCTCTGGGGATATGAGCCACCACTACACCCGGCTGATAACACCCCCACGAACAATGAAATGGCCGAAACAAGAGCACAAATGATGGAAGAGGCAAGGAAAAGGGCCATCGAGGCGATCAATCAGAAGGCAAAGAATGTTCCACCAGCTCAGTTCAAGCCCGGAGATCAGGTGTGGCTTGAAGCGACCCACCTAAAACTCCCACATCAAGGGTCCAAATTGAACCCTAAACGGTATGGCCCTTTCAAGGTGCTAAAAGAAGTATCCCCTGTCGCCTATCTTGTGGATATTCCGGCCTCGTGGCAGATCCATAACATATTCCATGCAGGGCTCCTAGCGCCTTACAAGGAAACAAAAGAATACGGCCCAAACTACTCTAGGCCAGCGCCAGACCTTGTGGAAGGGGAAGAACAATACGATGTGGAGCAAATCAGAAGCCACCGCTTCTATGGAAGAAAAAGGGCGCTACAATATTTGATAAAGTGGCGGGGCTACCCTGAAAGCGATAACACCTGGGAACCAGCTGACCAGGTGTTTGCCCCGGATCTCCTTCAGGAGTATCACAAGCG
>QLOT01000979.1:0-13879 GCA_003313875.1 Russula aff. compacta
ATTCCCCAGCAGGCATCGTTTAACCAGTGGTGACTGACTGACTTGCATAGGTACCATGACCTGCGCCAATGTGGCTCGCACCTTTCCTTACTTGTCTGATTGCCAATACATTGCGGAGTATATGTACAGCTTGGGTTGTAAGCAGTTTATATTCGACTGCATTATTCTCTTTTGGCGCCACCTCATAACCTTTTTCTTTCGGACGGTCAGCCGCCGCCGAGTTCCAGATAGCTGGTGGAGAAAGTCACCTGTGGTACTACAACTCATGTACGTTTGAGTTTCAGAATTTCGACATTATCACGTACTCAGCCTGTTACGCGGCATTTGTGAGTGCCTTCCGTCCAAGTTGTGTTTGCCCTTAGTACGACAACTGATCACCCGCGACGCGATGTCCTCCTTACAGGCATACGACGCTCTGGTCACGGTGGAAGACTGCTCTGGGAAGTACTCAGGAGGCGAGTGCACCGGAGCCCAGACGGCCGGTCAGAAATATCGGATCATGTAAGTTCCGCAGGCCCAATAGCAAGCTTTGGCATGTGCTTCCTCTCACATTTGATCTCAGAGCCGGGTGAACGACGAGTGTTCCTACCAGACAGAACATCGTGATGTTTCTTGGCAGAAGCGGACTTCTATGTGGATTGAATTTCTGTTTCTAAACAAGAGCAAAGACGTGAAATGGGCATCCTGTTCCGGTTGTTGTTTTCTTATCACGATTCTTGTGACTCCGAGTCGGAGTTGTGTATACCCTTTCGATTCTATTCGAAGAGTTGTTGTTATTTGTAGATGTCTATGATGCCCAACAACTCAATGACATTTTTTCTGCTACCGTTTTCTTCCTAACAAAGTGGCGGATATCGGATGTGCCCGACTGCCGGTGAGGTAGCTTCATTAGTAGCAGATTGTCAACATTGTTGCTATCATGGCAGCTTCGAATACTGTGCTATGGTTGGTACTGTGCTTGACGGGCTTCCTTACTCGCGGCTACGGAGATATAATATTTTCTTTGTTTCCTCGTTGAGTAAGGTCCGGCAGTGGTAATGGCGATGAGATGACGAGCAGCAGGGATCGCAATTGCGCTTTGAAACCTTACCTAGTTCACAGTATTAACAGAACAGAAGAAAATGGAGACAGCCCTTGATTGAGTAGCGATAACGGTATACTGTAGCAAGAACTGCGGTCGGCGCCTGTCCGCAATTGACTTGTGTAATTTCATAAACTCAGACCACAAGTAAAGATAATCGAGCGCAATGCGGTGTGCCGTGGGAACTCGTTGGGGAGACCTCGATTACTAATACTTTCCCATAGCTGTCCAAGTCGGCCCGCGAGACACGGGCCGCTGGCAGTGAGCGGAGCGGAGTTTGATTACAGCGGCTTAGTCATGTAGACTCCCGCGCTGAAACAATGTTCACTTGTCCGTCTTAGATTTCGACTGCCTCACTAAACTGAGGTTCAAATTTACACCATTAACAGACATCGTCTTCGCGTTGAAGAAAAATCGAAACCCTCACGATTCAATACAAAATTCCGCCCCTCTACGGCGAACCCCCCTTCTTGTTGCTCTTTGCATCAATACGACATCCATATTCTGGGCTGCCACGCATCGAGAGATGGAAGTACCGCACGAATTTCAGGCGGCAGGTTGTTGGCGCTGCGAGTCCTGCAGCATGCGACGAACCTCGAGTCGTTCACTATATACCTGTGATGACTAGATGACTCGTGGCTTCCAATTTAGTCCCTTTCATCCGCAGCCCACTTCCCTCTCACTCGGGACATAATTTGGGGACGATGGCATGATCGATCCCCAGTTCAGGTTGACAGAGCTGGAAGTGGATTTCCGTGTCCATCGATACAAAACACAATACGTTTTAGCTGAAGGTAAATGAGAGAGTCCTCGCACTGTCCTTGCTCCATACTTTTTGATGAGCTGGAGGGGACGGAAGGAGATGCACTGGCGCTCGAGGAATCCAGGGGCAATTGTCAACCCTAGAAACCGGGGAATGCGCGCTGGGTCAAGTCCCCGATTGTCGAGGATAAACCATAACGAGGGAGAAAAAGACGAAAGCAGATGGAGTTAAAGATGACGGTACCAAAGAAGGACTCAGAAGTAGGCCAATGGAGATTATATTTAGCGGCCCGAACTGCTTCCCTTGCTGGGAAGAGCCGTCTATAAGATGATCAATTTGGAGCGTTTCATTTCCATGGCCGAGATACAGCACAAGGAGACAGATTCAATTACTCTGTTGGTGTCTCCAGGTCTTGTCTGTCACCCTGTACTGTATTCCCGAAGCCCCCCGATCGCGTCGTCAGGTAGACGATGCACCTCAATCAGCCATCAAGCTATCAAGCACCACCAACACCTTGAATATATCCCCCTGCTTTGTAGCTTTCGCTCTATACCTCTTCTTCATTTCAATCTTACCACCAGACTTGGAAATGCCACACCGAGAACTCTAGTAGGGCCAACGGTACATACTATTCTTAAGCCTGTTCTACTCTTTCGCTCACCGAATTTATGTCCCTTGTGGTCCTCTCCACCTGGGGACTGCAATATGCCTCTTCTCCCAGACGTACTGTATACAAGTTGCCGCTAGGAAATCCGGTTCTACATCTCCACGACGCCGACGTACTCAATTGGACATGGGTAGTCCGCAACTCTCTGGCGAACATGTCTGCCAGTGCCGGGTCGTCAGGTACGTCATCGCATCATGCATAGTATTGAGCGCGAGGATAGGTTCTGAAATCTTCCCTACAGTAGTACTGTATATGATGCTGGGGATTCCTTGTTTAATGTCATGCCGCGGCCACGCTCCAGCCAGTTTCTGGCGCTTGACAAGACCAAGATCCGTCGCTGCGCCCCTGAAAACATGAATCAGACGTCAAGCACCTGCGTGACAGGACAGATAAGATAGTGCGAGAGGTGAAATCTCTCTTAATTGGCTCTATTGAACTTTGTAGAAATAGCGTATTTAATACTGTAAAGGCCGTGCATTGGCTAAATTGCTAGAAAAATACAAGGCAATAGTTCCTAAGTACAATTATTTAACTTAAACTGATTGCCCCATCGGTTGATCCGGTCGCCTCCGGCGGCAGACTGGGGTGATTAGGGGTGTGATTTATAGGGCCTCCGTCGCTCACCCAGGCCTGCCTCGGCTTTGGGGCTGTTGTTGATGGATGAATGAATGGATGGATAAAACCACCTGTCACGAGGACCCTTATGGTGTTTTTTGGTGTACCGCAGCGGGTGCATTAGCATGCCTCGGCGCACTGCCATACCCAGGACTTGTCTCACGCAAGTCCCAAACAAGGACTTTTTGGAACATGTAGGCTTCGCGCTTACAATAATATGTTACCAGTACGATCCCTTCCTACTATACGATTGACTTACGCTCGTCCCTTCATAATGGACGTCCCATCCCAGTTTCATTGCCGTACAATAAGCAAACACAACGTACGTTATTATCAGTACTTCAGTGCTCTTACTTCACTAGTCTTAGTCTCGTCTCACATAACTTACAAATAGCTGCCTTACTATAAAGCAACTGAAACATGTATTGTTACAGAAGTTGTCACCGCCAAGGATTTGGCCGCAACAATAGACCAAGTCGATAGTTGCCTAGTGGTTCTTCAAGGGGGCTGAGCTAAGTCTCACAGCGACTTAGATGACTGGTAGAGTAGGAGTTACCGCTTGCTGCACTTTAATGCAGTAGCCACTCCTTTTAAGAGAGAGGGGAAGGGAGAAGGGGAACGATATGAATTGAGACAGGAGACTCAACTTGCCGTCTTAGGGACGTCAAGGAGCCCTACTTATACTACAGGACAAGTACTAAGAATAACTATGCCAGCGCATTACTCCACTATGACTAGGTACTCCAAGAATAACTACTCCACAGTGAGTCATGATCCGGTACAGTAATGGAACACTCCATAATGACTCCTATATCGTACAATAATAGCACAACTCCACAGTGACTCACCGCTCCACAATGACTCGTCGACTTCCTCATATGGCCGGTTCCAGAACTTACAGGAGCGCGGTGCACGCACCACTCCAGGCCGGTTGCAGAAGTAGTTAAATAGCGCGATGTGCGCTCAGCTGAATGTCATCCAGCCTTCATTATCTCGAAGCTACCCCTATCTTGTGCCGCTCCCGTCCTCAGCCCCTATCCTACTCGCTTAAGCTTTCCCTGCGCTCGTGCCTCTGCTGCCAAAGTCTTCCCATTCCACCTCGCGTTGGACTGTAACCTGTCTCTACCTTGTCCCATATTAGTTCAAAGTGGGTCGTCGGCGCCCGTAATAGGTGGGAATGGCCCCGTGGCATGGCTGCTGCGTGGGGAAATAATCTCGGAGCCAGGCTACGTACTGTACTGTGCACGCACGAGGAGAACTAATTAAGGTGCCGGAGACCGCATCAGTATTCTTACAAATTACCTGTGGGCGCCTGTACAGGCTTGTACAAGCCTGTACAGGCACTAAAAGTTGCAAGTCAGCAAGACAAACAAGCTATGTCCGATTTTGCACAAGTCCGGTTTCTTTTTTTCGGACAAGCGATGACAAGCCCACAAGCGAGGACAGGCCCACAAGGATGACAGGCCCACAAGCAATGACAGGCCCACAAGCGATGACAATTTCTAAATGCCAGGATAATCATATTTACGGGTCTACTAGTATTCTACGCAGACATTTGGGGTTTATCAAAATAGGGCTAATCATTTGACAATAGCTATAGTATTTAAGAACAAACTTAAGCGGATGCGAACAAAACTGGTGGATAGATGAAATGATATTCAAAAGCGGGAGCGAAATAATGGGTATTGTCAGTCAACAGAGCATGGTTGGGTCCAATCCCAATCACCGGCTGAATACTAATTGTGGGACATGGATCGAATGGGGCTGAATACTAATTGTGGGACATGGATCGAACGGGGCTGAGGCAGGTCTATTTTTGCAACCTATAATTGAGGTGGTCAGAATATGTGATGGAAATAGGCATACCGGACTTGAATAACATACCTTTGATAATCTGATGGATGTGATTGGGTGATTAGGGGCTGCTAGGGACATAGAGGCTGTGGAAATGCTCCTCATCGACCTCACTGTCATCAATATCCATTTTCATCTTCCCTTTGCTGCCAACGCCATAGCTTGTCATGATTTGTGTCCAGCGGTGGTTGGAAAGCCTCTGAGAGTTGACTCCAAAGTATGCAACTGCCTCGCCGGTGTTTTCACGCGAAAAAAGGCCAGGTTCAACCCGGACACCAGTCTTATACATAGAAAATGCCCGTTTCAGCTATGTGGCATATTAGTTCAAGGTGTAAGATTGAAATGGGATGTGTGTACGGCTGCTGCTCCAAGTGAAAGTCCACCTTGAGGGTGCCCATAGTCATAGCAAGAGCCCTGGAATCCTTTCACGAAAGGAGTCATGAGCGCGATCTTAAACTCAGATTCAAATATATTCTCCGGAGCCTGAGTTTATTTGGTCAAATGGAAATATCGAGGGGCAGAATGATGCACGTACAATATAGTTGGGATCATCGCTCTTGATCGTACATCTGATAGGTGTAGGTGTTTGCCATACCATGGGACCATCGCATCTGAGTGCCCATTTTGCATATCTAGCGATGGCCTCTGGTTTGTCCCTGAATTGCTCCTGCACAAAGAAGTCGTCTACAATTTTGATGGCCCGACGGCCGAGGAGGGTTCGCCTGTCATTGAGGCGGTCCTTTGCCTGTAAAACGGTTAAGTACTGTTTTAAGCCTTCAAATAGACTTTCTTACCATAGTGTAGATTTTGTCGTTATGCTGGACCTTGTATGTCGTACCAGGGAAAGCTTTATTGAGAACTCCCTGGAAAATGACAAGGATGTCTACACCATTGCCAATATCCCAGGGATCCAAAGCGTGCGCAAGGCGGTGATTGAGGGTAGGGAGGAAGCGAGTCAACCAGCCAGCACAAGCGAAGGCCGGCAACAATGCACAATCATAGTTCGCAATAGGAGGCACCTCAATCGTGACCTTGTCATCTGAGGACATAGCTGAGATCTCGCACTTGATCTTGGAAGATCGTGGTCCATTACCTTTAACCTTCTTCTGGGACTGCTTTGTGGCAGTTGCAGTTGCAGTTTTGCGGGATAGTTTCGGATGAGTTTTGGTGGTCACAGGTTCACTCTCATCACCGCTCGAGAGATGGACAAACTGATAGGGCATGAGTCAACAGTCTATTATTGTTGACGTTGACACCAGACGTACCTCATTGGTGCGCTTCAGGTCACATTTTTTGCCCGAAAAGTCAAGCGGTTCCTCCAAAAAGGCATCATCATCCCCAAGGCCACCAAGTACTTGAGCGGTTGAAGTATAACAGGTCTCATTGTTTTTGGTACCGCATGCCTCGCCAGCACTAATTTTAGCCTTCAACTGCCAGTCATGAACAAGACCAGATGGGAATGTGGCAGGCGACAGTGCAGCTGTTCTTTTCTTCGCGTCCTTGATCACCTCAGTTGCCACTTCCACTGCCATTCGAGTTTCCCCCTTTGCTAGCTTCTTTGCTTTCTGTTGATGGTGTGTCAGTGCAACTCATACCCTGAATGAGGAACTTACAGAGGATTTTTTTGCAGGCGCTTTCACTTTCACTTTCATGAACTCCTGCGCATCCTCCACTTCGGATTCTTCATTGTCCTCAACAAAACTGGCATCTCCCTCCTCCAGGCCTTTGGGCTGTATGTTGTCATCTTCAACCCCATCCATGATCACATCAACACCGCTTGCTCTCAAATGCTCCTCTTCATCCTCTGTTTCTTCGTGAGCTTCGATCTCGGCCATTGCTTGGATCTTCCTTTCATTGAGTGCCTTCAGCTCCTTCTTGAGCTGCTCCTTATGATCTTCTGCTGCCTTTACCTCCATTCTGCTCCGTCGTGGCCGTTTCTGGTCTGGAGCTCCTGGGTTAACAACCCGTTTTTGTCGAGCTGGCTGGATTCGAGAAGTGAGTACTTTTTTTTCAACCAGAGGCTTTTTTGGTGATATGCGAGCATCAGTATCAGCCAGCTTTACTTTCTTTGGAGCAGGGGCTTCTTTCGGCTTGTTTTTGGACCCTCTCTTCACCGGAATATCAGGCTCGGTGTCACCTTCGGAAGTTGCCGCTTCCTGAGTGTTGATCCCGGTGTCTGTCGGTGCCGGAATTGCCTCTAGATTGGCTACAGCATACGAACGAATAAGCTGTGTTGGCTTCATCTCCAGGGTGGAATGTGGAAAGATTTAGGTGTAGTAAAGACTGTGGTGAGCGTAACTGTGGGTACAGAAAGTGAAAACGAGAGTGGGGGTTTTTTTGGGATTTGATTTTTTCAGGTTGGTACGCAACTGTATTTGCTTGTGTTGTTGTGTGTGTCGCAAAAACTGACAAGTCTTTCACTAGTCTTGTATCTACAGTGTTTGTCTTTACTGCATGGCTAATCCACGTCATTGTTCCTTCACCTGTCCAAAATGCTTCTTAAAGTGTAAAACTGCAGGAGGCCTTACCAGGCATCATCGTACAGTCCATCGGGATTTTACGCCAGTATCTAATGATGAGGACGATGAACACACATTCACATCCGTCTCACACCCACTACTTGATGGTATGGATACTATGCTTTTCAATATGGTTAACCCTGAACCTGTTTTAATGCCAGGCAGACCTTGCAATGAGCAGGGTGAATACCTACCTCCTCATACACCTCCGCCCCCTCCAATGGGACCTGCCGAAGCCGAGTGGCATAACCCTTGGAGTCCATTTAATTCTCGGATCGAGTTCGACTTCGCTCACTACCATTTCGTTGAGGTCCAGAACTCAGCTGGAAAGATCAACAAAGCCCTAGATTTATGGGCTGCAAGTGTCATGGAATACGGTGGGGACGCTCCATGGAAGGATGCCTCTGAACTTTATGCCACGATTGATGCGATCCAAGAAGGAGACTTGCCATGGAAGGTATATCAGATTTGTTATCAAGGCCCCCACCCACTGGGTACACCTCCGAAATGGATGACAGAGATGTATCAATTTTGTACATGGGATTCTCGCCAAGTCCTTCACCTTCAACTTTCCACTGCGGCGTTTAAAGACAAGTTCAATATTGCCCCATATCGCCAGGTCAACAGCAAGGGTGTACGTACATGGTCTAATCTTATGTCCGCTGACTGGGCATGGAAACAAGCGGTACGTTGCATGAGCCCAAAATTTATCGAAATTAATATCATCTCATCACCAGGACAAGATTGTGGAAGATGCGTCTATACATGGTGCTATGTTTGCCCCAGTTATAGTGGGCAGTGACAAGACAACCGTCTCTGTTGCCACAGGTCATCAAGAGTATCATCCAGTGTATATGTCTCCGGGGAATCTTACGAACATTGCTTGGCGTGCACATGGGAATGCTTTGCTTCCTGTTGCCTTCCTCCCGATACCAAAGAGTACGCCTGCTACAGCCAGTCTACATGAGCTGACATATTTTTACAGCAACAAAAAAGCATCGAAAAACTGCAAATTATCAAAAATTCTGTCGCCAAATGTACCATTCATGCCTCGCCTGCGTCTTTCAACCACTTAAGGCTGGGATGACTACTCCAGAAGTAATCAAGTGTCCGGACAGCCACTTCCGCAGGGTTGTATATGGTCTTGGTCCCTATATCGCTGATTATCCGGAGCAGGTTTGGTTGGCTGCCATTGTGCAAGGGTGGTGTCCTAAGTAAGTTTTACAGTCACTTTGAGAAGTTTGATCTTTGGAAATACTCAAATAAATTTGATAGATGCAATGCACCTCCCAACACTCTCGATCGACCAAACTCACGCCAGAGGACTCATGAAAAAACTGACTTCCTCATCAGTGCTTGGGATTCAGGGACACTTTGGAGTGATTTTGGAATTCGTGCGGACATCGTTGTAAGACACGCCGTGACCCACTCATATTTCAGGTTCATATTCTGAAGCAGACTCTTGTAGCCATTCACACATGGCTTCCCTCGTGCTGACATCCATGAGCTCATAACACCGGATTTGCTCCATCAAGTCATCAAAGGGATGTTCAAGGATCACATTGTAGTGTGGGTTAACCAGTACCTGCTCGAAGAACACGGAGAGGCTCGTGCGCATGAGATTATTGCAGATATTGACCACCAGTGCGTAACTCCATGTGATGAGCACCAAGCAGCCACTCATCTTGAAAGGGGACAGAATTTCGGCTGTCCCTGCCTTTCCAGGTCTTCGACGATTCCCAGATGGCCGTGATTTTCAACAGTGGACAGGAGATGACTCAAAGGCACTCATGAAGGTACTGGCCATGCGATGTGACGCTGATTTAATACCATACTAACCGGTATGTGTTACACAACAGGTCTATCTTGCTGCAATTGCTGGCCATGTCCCGCCAGAAATGGTCAAGTGTCTGGCAGCATTCCTCGACTTCTGTTATGTTGTGCGGCGTAATGCAATCACAGGAGAAGATCTCATGGCACTGCAGGTCACCCTGGATCGCTTCCACTTCCATCGCACAGTTTTCATTGATATGGCTGGTGTTACTGGCGCAAACATATCTCTGCCTCAACAACATGCTCTCATGCACTACATTCGAGCTATCATGCTTTTTGGATCTCCAAATGGCTTATGTTCTTCAATCACGGAATCCAAGCACATCAAGGCCGTGAAGGAGCCTTGGCGGCACTCAAGTCGCTTCAAAGCTTTGAAGCAGATGTTACTAACAAATTCACAGATGGACAAGCTCTCTTCGGCCTTGCGAGCCCATACAGAACTCGGCATGATGGATGGTACTACATCATCATACACCGAGATGATCCTCAGAGGTGAACAGCCACAGGCACGGGTGGTAGAGGGGCGTGCAGATGTTGGAGACGATGACAACGGTCCAGAGGCTGGCCCAAAGGTTCTGTCATCTATTGAGCTTGCTCAATCTCCTGGTACGTCTTTCATGCATATTCCATTTGACACATACTGATTAATTCTATCAGTGCGAGGGTATCCACAAATGGCAGAAGCTCTTGCGGTCCACATCAACCAGCCCCAATTTGTTCCATTACTACGACGATTCTTGTATGAAGAAATCCACCCCAATTCGGAAACGCGATCAGTGGACATCTCACTGGATGAGTGCCCAAGGTTTGTTGGGACCATTTTGGTCTACCATTCCGCAATTGCCCGTTTCTATGCACCAAGCGATCTTTGCGGCGCTGGTGGAATGTATCGAGAATGTATCCGTTCCAACCCGGACTGGCGTGGCGAATATGCTCGCTATGACACAATGTTCGTTGAGGTAGATGCAGAGGTTGGTGGTATGCCGGGCATGGCTATCGGTCGTGCGCTCCTCTTTTTTTCATTTAAGTTCAGAGGCCATGACTATTCCTGTGCTCTTGTCCATTGGCTCACTCCGCTTGACCAACCTGATGAGGACACCGGGATGTGGGTAGTGCAGCCGGAATTTGAGGGCAATGGACACCGCACACTATCTATCATCCACCTTGCTTGTGTCGCGAGGGCAGCACACCTTCTTCCTGTTTATGGTTCTTCTTTTATACCAGAGGATCTCCACTTTTCGGATTCCCTTGATTTATTCCGCGCATACTTTGTTAACTCGTATATTGACCACCATAGCAACAAGTTTTTACAATAACAAAAGAATTGTATTATTTTATTATTTCGAACTTGCACACTTGTAGGACTTGTGGGGCCTGTAGGTACTTGTGGGCCTGTGAGACAGGCAAAAAAGCGCGAAAAGTGCCCACAAGTCCACAAGTATTTTGTTGTTTTGCTGATGCTCTAGGATTCGGCAGTGCGGACCGGCTATGCAGTCACGGTCCGGCACACATGATACCGCATGGACTATGGCTTCTAGGATGCCCTAGGAGCAGGATGATGAAGACAGAACCCTGGAGTAAGCAGGATGACTGTGCATGACTAACGGTTAGTCAGAGGCGATGAGTAAGAGCTTTGGAAGCTCTTTAGTATCACTCAGCATCAGTCAACGCTTTAGTTGGTGCGCTGGATTAGGACTTCTGCTTTGTGAGCAGGCTAGTCGCTTACTGATTGTTCCCTTATTGTTCCTGATTACTGTACGCTTACTACTGTCGCATTACTGTACCATAAGTTCAGACTACCAGCCCTTATGGCCGAGGGTATATAAACGCATTAGGCGCTGGGCTAGAGACTCTCTAAGTCGAGTCTCCTGTCCGCCCTGTACACCTCCTTGTCTAGGAGAATACAGCGTTTGTGACCTAGTCACCCCAGGGGGAGATTCGTGGCTTGTTTACCTTTCCTCGCAAGTGGGACTTGCGAGCGTTGCGTCCATCGTTTCAGACTTTCCAAGGTCACGGTATCGACCAGTGACACCGCGGATCCCCATCTTGCGCCCACAGATCTGCCCAAGTAGCGTGCTCACTGTGCCTGGAATGCCCTTCATCGCGCCGCACACCAATGCCTTCGCTCGGCGCTCCTGCATACTTTCCTCGCACGGCGGCTGGACCGGCTCATGAGCGCGTTCTCCTCTCCATCCCATTGTCTATCTCTCCGGCACCCGCGCAAGGATAAAGCAATCTGTGAGCCGTTTGCGCATTCCTCCATGCCACAGGTTGCCATCTTCCTTCCTGCCAGCGCATCGGGGGATAAGATGAGCTTTCTGGCGTCTCTGCCGTGGACCGCACTATCTGGTCCGATGGATGTATACACTCTTGGCATTTTCGATCGCGACCTCTACCTTGCTCCCGACATTTTGCGGGAGGTCATCCTCGGCACAATGAACACGGCTTATCATTTCAATCCGCGACGGCTGGCAACAGCCCTGCTTTTCCGAGTTTCATGGGCTCTATATTCTCTCCCATCTCTCATCCTCTTGTGGAACCTCTGTGTCGGGTCCCGCCTTGCTATGCATCAGGAAAACTGCATGGACTTTTTTGGGTTCTTTAGTGTCTTTTGAAAGTAAAAAAAGACCGAAAGTACAGAAAAAGATGCATCGGCGAAAAGACATTTATGTCTTTGATAGCCCAGTCGTTTACTTTTAAAGACATTGTTTTACTTTTCTGTACTTTTGAAAGACATATTTTACTTCTGAAAGACATTCAAAACATAACAAAAGATGGGGATGTCTTGTATTAAGACATGTTGGCTTTTTAAAGACGCTGAAAAGAGCTTCATAACCCATTTAAAAGAAGTGTTGTAAGACGTATCAAGTCCGACTGAAGACATTAACCAATTTGTCCATTTGTGCAAACACAGCTACAGGGTACTATGTCACAAATCTCACACCTCCTGACTAGGATTGTCGTCATACAGCGGGTCAAAAAGCTCAGAGTCATCAGATTCCTCATCCGCGTCTGCCCCCCCACCTTTGATAACCTGCTTATGATCATGCATCTCCATCGCCGTGCTGTGGATGTCATCCCACTGTTGGTCCTTCAGTTTCTTGATTCGGTTCAGGAAAACAGAGGCACGCTTGATGGTCCTGCTGCCTCCGTGCTCAGACTGCACGGCGTAATCGCCCCAGTTCAACTTTGAAAATGCACCAGCCTTTGATCCTGGTGAATTGAATGTGCCACTGACTGAGTAAAGAAGTGCACGATGAACCTAAGCAGAGCGAACAATGATCAGTTGATCACTGAAAGAAGTTCAAAGTCTGCGTACCGCCTGGATAGCCATGATTAATGCACCACTTGGCCTGTCCAGCGCACGATGATGTTCCTTGACAGAAGCGATTGCCAAAAGATGTTCAAGGAATGTCCGCACAACCAAACGGCCCTGAAATATACCCTAGAGACACATTGTGTGAGGCTAGCCAAGAACGTTTGTATGCATACAAACAGACAGACCTGGGGACTATGGTCTTCCCAATCGCGACGCTCGTAGACTGACTTCCAGAGAAAGGGGCGTGTCTTGCTTGATTGGTCGTCTGGATCTCCCAAGAGACATTGGACAAACATGGCCTTCTCCTCTATGGTGCTCAGGCCATGAATTTGGAACTCATCTAAAAGGGCCTTTTCCGCAGCGACAGCAAATTTGTGAAGCCAGCTGGATATCCCACGCTTAATCTGCACAAATTGGGTTAGGGTTCAATCGAACGGAAGATTTGACATGTGTACCAGCTTCCTCACAGTGATGAATAGATCGCTATTGATGTCGCGAAGAGTAAGAGGGTAGTCATCCTGTGAGCCAAATACAAGGTTCCACATCTCGATGATGTGCTCATCGCTAGGGTACTCCCAGGGAGCAAG
This sequence comes from Russula aff. compacta, assembly GCA_003313875.1. Classification (NCBI taxonomy): domain Eukaryota; kingdom Fungi; phylum Basidiomycota; class Agaricomycetes; order Russulales; family Russulaceae; genus Russula; species Russula aff. compacta. Next base: position 13,239 of record QLOT01000979.1, read on the forward strand.
GATACCTGCGGAATCTAATGCGATGGGGAGGACAAACTTGGTGAAATGTTCGCTGGTGCCGGGTGGAAGGTCAGAGTTATTGGCACGCGATCGGTTGAGGCCACCATCTGTCAACTTTCGCTGACTGCGGACCCTTTGGTAGCGAGGAGCGGGGTGTATCTCTTGTATCTTGATCATGGACTATATGGGAAAGAATGGGGGTCAGATGGGCTCAGTTGACGACGTCGATGACGCACTCTAGTAGATCCACGGGTTGGGCTTGCATCCAGGAGACGTTGATGTTGTTCAACCTCCTCATCAGAAGGGATACCCTCGAAAGTGAATGCAGGATCGCCGCCATCTGAGCTTGGCGATTGATCAGCCTGATGTGGGGTGAGTGTTAGGCGACGAGGAATAGCCTTTTTGAATGCGGTGGATGGAGTGCCAATGCTCACACTGGAGCCTTGGAATGAATTGTTGCTCTTCTTCCAACTTGGGCGGAGACCCGATGGAGCTTTCGTCCTCGATTTTTTTGAGGGACAGCTAAATGGAGATAATGAGGCGTTACCAGGATAAAAATAAGCAAGACCTCTCATGCAGGTGATACTTCGGTACCTGAGTCAGAGCCAACCTTTCGCTTCCGGACTTCCGCATTGGGTTCT
>QLOT01000990.1:0-40990 GCA_003313875.1 Russula aff. compacta
ATTGTACGATACAAGAGTCATTGTGGAGTGTTCTATTACTGTACCGGATCATGACTCACTGTGGAGCAGTTATTCTTAGGATACCTCATCATAGTGGAGTAATGCACTGGCATAGTTATTCTTAGTACTTGTCCTATAGTATAAGTAAGGCTCCTTGACGTCCCTAAGATGGCAAGTTGAGTCTCCTGTCTCAATTCATATCATTCCCCTTTTCCCCTTCCCCTTCCCTTCAGAGGAGTGGCTACTGCATTGTAGTGCAGCAAGCGAAGAACTACTAGGCAACTACCGACTTGGTCTATTGTTGTGGCCAAACCCTTGGCGGTGACATTAGACTCAACTTTGTTCAAAATGGCTAGCAGCAGCCAGAAGAAAGCCTATAAAGCAACCATCCTTGCACCAGAAGAAGCTGGTATAACAAGACCCAACACCCTTGTAGCAGTCCTAGGCACCACACACCCGAAGAATAGAAGAGGACACACTATTGCACTAGTGTGTAGGGATAGTAACAAGAAGATCAAACCAAACATCAAACAAGTGTGCCTATATCAAAGACGGTGGACAGCAATCCAGTGGGATTCGCTAAACCAGTGGTACGAGACCACAGAACAGCTTAACATGCTACACAAGTACGACTCTACCAGCCAAGAAGGCGACAGTGATATTTCCAACCAAGGCTCTGAAGACAAAGAAGAACCAGAAGAACCGGAGCAAGAAATTGACACCCAGATCAGACAAGCACCTGTTGACCCAGAAATCAGGAATAGTCCCTTAACACCAGTGTTCCATACGCTATCCCCAATAACCGAAGAACCAACCATGACGACCCAAACCCAGACAACCGTAGCATTCACATCCTCGATCCCAACCTCGGTCCACATTCCATCCTCATCCGAAGGATCAGGAAGACAAGGCGCAGATAGAGCATAACGCATCACTGAAAGACTTCAGCAGGCCCTTAGACGTACAGGACCCCCTGGAGGAGGTGGTTTTGGCCCAGGAGGCCCTGGTGGACCACCAGGAGGAGGACAGCCAGCTGGCGGTCCTCCAGCAGCAGGACAACAACCAATACCAGTCGCAGCAGAGGTCAAAGCCATGGGAGGACTGCCCCAGATATTCTATGGCGATCGCTCCAAAGCAGATGACTTCATTGAAGAAGTCAAGGGATATCTACACCTCAATTCCGATGTGGCCGGATACAACTCCCCTTACAAGAAAGTCGCCTTTACCCTCACTCTTATCAAAGGCAAAGAACCAGCCCAATGGGTTAGAGACATGGGAGCCTGGCTTGATGCACTCGATCCAGTGGCAGATAACATCAAAGCATTATGTGATCAGTTCCTAGTGGAGTTCAGAGAACAATTCCAGGACACTCAAGCCCCTCAACGTGCCAGGATCAAGCTTGAGAATTGCAAGATGAGGAACAATGACTACAATGCCTATGTAGCCAAATTTGAAGGGCTGGCCCGAAAAGCTGACTACACCCAAGGGAACCAAGAAACGTTCAATATGTTCCTCAAAGGACTGCCAGAATCCATCCTGCGGGACACCCTCAAACCCCCTTTCCCCGTGGACTACCAATCCCTCAAGGAACAAGTCAAGCACCTAGCCCAAGGGAAATCCCTAATTGAAGGAATACTGAGGCATCAAGGATACCAAGGAGGAGGCAACACCTATCAGCGGCTCAATAACCCTATCAGACGACCCTTCTTCACCAGACCTGGAAACTACCAAGGTGGACAAGCAAGCCGACCAGTCTACAACTCCTCCACTGCACCCCCATCTATGAATAATGTCCTGGTCCCGATGGACATAGGGAGAGGCCGTGCCCCTACCAATTGGTGCAATAGAAACCAAGGCAATTGGAGACAAAGACCACAAATGAACAACTGAAACCCCCAAGGCCAAGTAGCCCAGGGAACAGGGAATAACGCCTGTTTTACCTGTGGCAAGATAGGACATTTCACGCACAACTGCCCACAAAAAGACACCACCAAGAAGCGAGTCAACTATATGGACTTCGATCCAGAGGAAGAACTTCTGAAGACCTACCAGGCCCAGCAATGAACGACACTGTAGCCACAGTGCGTGCACATCTGGAAAAAATGTCGATGGTGGAGAAAGAACGCCTTGCCCATGAGATGGGTGTAGCTGAGGATTTTCCCACTGCCTGATCAGAGCAGCACTGATTAGGTGAAGTAACAGTGACAATGTGTACATATCTGCTCGAAAATTGATGACTGTTCGATTCTATGCACACTCGATCACGAAAAGAGCCTACGGAATAGCCCTCATTGATTCAGGGGCTACAGAAAACTTTATGAACCTGCAGTATGCGAAATGGCTTCAACTACCCATCAAGCAACTGGAGAAACCTAGACCACTATACAACATCGATGGAACGGAAAACAAAAGTGGCAGTCTCAAGTATTACACGGACCTGGAAATCCAGACGGAAACCCAATGCACCAAACATCGATTCTTCCTGTCGGACCTAGGGGAACACAAGGCGATACTAGGCTACCCCTGGTTTGCTGCTACCCAACCAAAGATCGATTGGAAACAAGGATGGATCGACACCACCCAACTAAGGTAGAGGTCATCCAAACCCCGCACGGGTTATGTAAGCGTCTAACCCTAGGGTTAGGTCACGTGAAGTGGACAAATTTCCGACTTTATGGGTTGAAGGCTCAGGCACGCTATGGAATTGAGGGCGTGGCCGTGAATACCCTTTGTATATACATGTAACTAATCAATATAACAATATATCACCCAGGAGCTGTTTCCTTCACCAGTTTGATCATATCAGGAGGGAGAATACGATGGCTGTGGTACTTCTTGTTGGCCCATGCTGCTTGAGTATCAGACAAACCTTGACAATAGGCCGAAATGAAGCGCGTGGACCTGTTCGCAAATCTGCAAGAGTTTTCAGTTCTGAAATAATAAAAGGGGTGGTGACACACTTTCGAATTTGTTCAAGGGAGACGTCATCAAGACACTGCAGCATTTTCCGTTCCATCTCCGCAATGGTCTTTGCACATCCAGCAACGCGAAATCGAAGCTTTGCTGCACCCCAGTATTGCTCAATGAAGTTCAGTTCACAGTGATACTTAGGATAGTAGTCACACAAATGGCCGCGCGATTTGATATGCTCCTGGAGCAATGACTTCTGTGTTTTGAAGTTGGGCTGAGTGTAGAGTAAGTGGCGACAGCAGCAAGTGGCCTGACCAGAGTGCTTCTTGGGGCCAGCGCAATCGACCAGGAGCCCTGCCTCAGGCCAAAGGCCACGCTCGATGATAATCTGTTGCATACCCTTAAACCACCCTGGGTATGAGGAGTGGTCATCCAGGAAGTAAAATGACTGCAGTTTACCCGTCAATGGATTGACACCATCGCGCATGCGTGGCCCGTTTGGGTGGTGTGTCCAGAGACGCTTTGGATCTTAAGGGTCGTCAATAAGATAAGAAATAATGATAATCAGACGCACTTTTGACCATCTTTGTGGCGGGTATTGCATCAGCTGCACGCTTCAAGTGACTAGGCGCGTTGTCAAACAGGAAGAGGCCCTGTGCAAGGCCATTTGTCTTGGCCTCAAAGATATTGATAGCCAAGTCGACTTGCACGATGAGCTCATCTGCACTGAAATATCCATCACGATTCTTCCTGGGTTTAAACACAATGCGGGCCTCCCTGTAGATTGATCAATAAAGGGCGTGATAAGGAATTGAAAGTTAACGCACCTGTCACCAGTGCGCAGGCGTCCCCACTCGGCAGTCAAGAAGTCCGAGACCATCAACGATTGCCCCTCGCCTTTTGGTTTGGGGGCTGGCTGACAGGCTTGATGGCTCCAACGGGTATTCCTTTCATCATTCTGGAAAAAAACCGATTCGTCGTGGGTGACAAGGATAAGTGGACATAAATCAGATGGATGAGTGAGGGGGTTGCCATCGTCATCCCAAAATTGGAAGTGTGTTTCATATTCCGCCCATTGATTAACGAAGGCCTGTCGATAGGCGACAACGTCATCTTGTTCGTGCCCATCAATATACATCCCGTTCTTCATCTTGCTGTAGCGCCACTGTAGCTTGCCAAGCCACTGGTGTGCTGTTGATAATGAAATGTTAGGCTTGTGGATCTCCAGCCGCAAGAACAAGCTCTGGAGATTATCACCTGTGACGATGTCACAAACGTCTTGTGCCTTGATAAAGCCCACCTTCGCTTTCTCTGACAGTCCCTTTTGTATCTCCTGCACAATATCTTCATCGTCAAGGACTGTATGCTGATTGTGACCGTAGGAATGGAATGGCAGCTTCCCCTCTCGAACAAAGTTGAGGACCCAGGTTCGGAGGCTGCGCACGCGAGTCAATCCACGTCCCTGTGCCTTTGCGACAATCATCGATGATTCCCTCCAAGTGTACGAAAGTTCTGGGTCCAGAAGGAGGTTCAAGACCCCGATCATTGCAGAGACACGAGCCCGGAAGACAACGCCAAGTGATACTTTGTCTTGGCTGTGTAGCAACAGTCTCTCTCGGGCCCTCGATAATGCTGCTTCGTCATTCAACAAATCCAGTGCATTGTCAACGGGGGCTGGTGGGGATTCATCCACTGGGGCCCGTCTGCGAGTGAGACTCTCAAGGAGCACCTGGATTTCCATCTGAGTTCTGCTGGCATCTAGTGCTGTCTTGTCTGCCGCTTTGGGGTGCCTACTGTCATCATCGCTCAGCCCACCTGCCGCATCCCCTTCCTCGTCCTCGTCCTCGTCCTCATCCTCTTCTTCTTCTTCTTGGGCTGTGCGCTGCTTTTGTCCATCAATATCATTGGATGAATGCTGCCTTATTATGCACCTGGTCCACATGTTCGGACACCAAATCCTCAGCATCTAATTCATCTGATGCACTCTCCTCTTGCTCGCGTTCTACTGCACTGGAAATAAGCTGCTCTATGCGTGCTCCTTTGTTGGTGGTCTTCTCCATGTGTGCCATAAACTCGAATACGGAGAGGTAACCCTGCCATGCAAGGTCCTCTCTGCACGTCTTTTGTCGCTTCAGCGTTCTCTTGGACTTGGCTGTATATTTTCTTGGGCGTTTCTTTGGGTTCTTCCTCTCTGCATCCACTGCAAGTCTCTGGGCTTTTTGCAAGATAGAATTGAAATGGTCAAGTGCCGATTGCTCGACTATCTCAAGACCATGGCATGATTCCTCAACGACCATTTCTTCTTCCTCTTGACTGCCCCCACATTCCCCAACAGCATTCTCAAGGGGTCTGTCAGTGAGATTGGTCAATTTATCTTTATTTGAGAAAGGTGGATGCCATCAGTGGGGATCGGAACTGGCATGGTTGGTGGAACCCACCGTGAGAGCTCTGCGCCTTTGTGTTCCTTGTCCCTTTGAGATTTTTTATTCTGTACTTTGTAGTATGCTTCTTACAAGGCATTCTAGTGATTGCTGGGCGATAATAAGATAATCTGGGTGCTCCAGACAGTGTTTAAGTCAACAACGCCATTTCCATATACGGTCACGTGACATGGCCAAATTCCGGACGTCAGAAATACAAAACTATGACATTTTGTGCCCAGACACTTAAAAATGAATTCTCAGTATAAAAAAGTATTTCCACCTCTTCTAAAAAATGGCTTGATATTTTTGAAAAATGTTTGCTACAAGTTGAAGCTATGGATCATATCTACTGTTTCTAGGGACCAGACATGGTCCTAATCGACATGTCGCAGAGGAGAGGCAAAAGGGAGAAGTGTCAGGTTTTGCTTACATAACCCGTGCGGGTTTTGGATGACATCTACCTTACCAATTGTCACCGCCAAGGGTTTGACAGTAACAATAGACTATAGCTAAGTCTTTGCTGTGACTTAGAGGACAGATAGAGATAGATGGGTTCCCGCTTGCTGCACCAATATGCAGTAGCCACCCCTTAGAGTAGAGAGAAGAAAGGGAGTAAAGTCACTGTATTGACAGGAGACTCAACTTTGCCGGTACAGGGTAACTACAGGTAGCTATTTATACTGGTAAGGGGATCCTAGGATCCTGAGGCTGTGTACAGTGCCAGAACAATAAGACAGAACTGGGAACAATGGGAGTGACAAGAAGGGAACAAGGGCTACGTCTAAAAGGGGATCAATAGGACAATAAGTGTCCTAGGGAGCATGTGATTCTTGAAGAACAATAAGAACCATATGTAGGAGCGTCCATCAGGGACGAAGTGTAGCACATGATATAGTACAGTGCCTCAGGCGCACACACAACAAAACAATACTGCAGACTCTGGGCCGGTTCCCAACTTACATGAGCGCGAGCAGTTGAATGCTCACCCGAGGTCGGTTACACCAATTGTCCTAAGGGCCCCCAATGCACACAAGGCCCGATTCGTCCCCAGGACGAAGAACGTCCCTCGACCACTCTCCAGGGACCAATACTTCATTGGGAAGGTCACACTTAACACCCCAGCAGCCACCAACCCCCCAAAAGTCCCAGAGGAATACCAAAGGCATGCCAAGGTGTTCAGTGAACAAGAATCACAACGACTTCCACAGTACACAATATGGGACCATGCTATCGAACTCCTACCTGGTGCACCTTCCACACTACCAGGATGACTCTACCCCCTTACCCAGGAAGAGAAACTGGAGGCACACAAGTTTGTGCAGGAGCACTTGTCCAGAGGCACCATACGGAATTCCAAATCCCCCTATGTGGCCAGTTTCTTCTTTGTCAAAAAGAAGGATGGCAAGTTGCAACCAGTACAGGACTATCGGCCTATCAACAAATGGACTAAACGAAACCGCAATGTTTCCCCTCTCATTCCCCAGGTAATCGACCAGCTCAGTGGATGCACACTCTTCACTAAGTTCGATGTTCGATGGGGGTACAACAATGTTCGCATCAAGGAGGGCGACGAATGGAAAGCCACCTTCCTCACTCCAGAAGGATTGTTCGAACCCACAGTTATGTTCTTTGGCCTTACCAACTCCCCTGCTACCTTCCAAATGATGATGAACACCATCTTCCGAAGTGAGGTGGGCCAAGGATGGTTCTCTGTCTACATGGATGACCTGGCCATCCACACAGCCCGATACCCCCATGAAACGGAGGCCCAACATGTACAACGCCACCGGAACTATGTGCACAGTATACTTGACAAACTGGAGCAAAATGACCTCTATCTCAAGCCGGAGAAGTGTGAGTTTGAGCAAAAGGAGATTGAATACCTCGGAGTTATCGTGGGCAACAACCAACTGAAGATGCACCCAAAGAAGCTCCAAGGTGTCGCCGACTGGACCCCCCCAAGAAACCCTACTGATGTGTGCAAATTCCTGGGTTTCACTGGTTACTATCGCTACTTCATCCCCAACTACTCTGGAATTGCTCGACCCCTCCTGGACTTGACTAAAAAGGCCACTATTTGGCACTGGACCCCTGCCCACCAATGCGCTTTCAAGGACCTTAAAACTCGCATGTGTAGCAGCCCAGTCCTCAATCAACCGGACTTCGACAAACGCTTTGTGCTTCAGGTTGATGCCTCTGCTTACGGTGTGGGCACCGTACTCTCGCAGGAGGGAGAACACACCACCCCTACACTAGCTAAACGCCACAAACCAGTCCTTCACCCCATTGCTTACTATTCAGCCACCTTCACACCCACCGAATGGAACTATGACATCTACGAACGCGAACTACTGGCAGTAATGAAGGCTCTAGCTCATTGGCAACACTATCTGGGATGGACCAAGATTCCCTTTATCATCCGCACCAACCATGCCAACTTGCAATACTGGAAATCCCCAAGGAACCTAAACCGACGGACAGCCAGATGGCATGCAGACCTACAAGAATATGACTATGAACTGGAATACATACCTGGGAAAACTAATACCACTGCTGATGCACTATCCTGACCCCCTGGAGTGGACCAAGGAGCAGAAGACAACAAAGACATCATCCTGATACCCCCACACCGAATATGGGTTGCTACCACTGCCCAAGGACAAACCATCGTGCCAAATGTCAAAGAGGTCAAAAGAGCAATTGTCAGCAAAGCACATGACATACCTACGGCAGGACACCCTGGAAGAGATGAAACATTGCGAAAGGTGCAACAAACCCACTGGTGGCCAGGAATGAAGACTTGGATCACAGACTATATCAAAGGATGCGCAATATGCCAACAGATGAAAATAATCACCCATTGAAAACACACCCCTTTATATCGCATTCCTACAATGGAACACACCCTACCATTCAAGATGGTGGAATGGACCTGATCACTGGACTTCCCCCACATAGAGGAACCGACGCCATCCTTACCATTGTAGACCATGGATGCTCAAGAGCGGCAGTATTCCTACCATGCTCCACAACCATAACGGGACTAGGAATCACTCAGCTATACTTGGACAATATATATCGATGGTTCGGACTCCCCACTAAAGTTATTAGTGACAGAGATCCTCGGTTCACATCCCACTTTGGCCGAGCACTCACAAGGAAGCTGGGGATCGCACAGAATCTATCCACTGCATTCCATCCCCAAATGGATGGGCTGACGGAGCGAAAGAATCAATGGGTGGAGCAATACCTTTGAATGGTGACAGCAATGCACCCTGAAGACTGGACACAATGGATCACAATGGCCACGGCAGTACACAATAACTGGATCAATGCCACCACAGGGTTATCGCCCAATCAAATCCTGTTGGGGTATGAACCTATCCTCACTCCACAAAGCATCACTCCCTCGGATAACGAAATGGTGGAGAAAAGAGTGGAGCGAATGATGGAAGCAAGACGAGAAGCAGTGCAGGCCATTAACAAGAAGGCTGGGACAGCCCCTCTGTCCCAATTCCAACCAGGAGACCAGGTCTGGCTGGAGGCCACTCATCTTCGACTTCCACACCAAAGCTCCAAGCTAACCCCAAAGAGATATGGCCTATTTAAGATCCAAAAGGAAATATCCCCAGTGGCGTATCAATTGGAGCTCCCCCTTGCCTGGCAGATCCATGACGTATTCCACGCTTCCCTCCTATTGACCTATCATGAAACGACAGCTCATGGACCAAACTATTTGCGACCACCCCCTGACCTCATAGATGGAGAAGAGCAATATGAAGTGGAGCAGATAAGGGGTCACCGATGACATGGCAGGAGTGGAGCACTCCAGTACCTCATCAAATGGAAGGGGTACCCAGAAAGTGACAACACCTGGGAACTAGCTGACCAGGTACATGCGTCGGACCTTGTCCAGGAATACCACAGACACCAACCATTGCAAAGGATAAAAGGACGATGGGTGCACCTCCAAAGCCCCAGCAATCCACCCTGGAGTCTCAGTCAAAGCAATTCCTCAGGTCCCTGCTCCGCTCTGCCCCCTACACCACCCACCGATTCCACGAGTTCAAACCGTGCTCCTGTGCCCATAAAGTACTCTCTCGCCCCCTCACCCATCGCTGCAAACCCCATTATACTCACTCACACGCCCTTGAACACTGGTCCTTCTGTAAAGAATGATACTGCCGATACCACAACTAGGCTATGTCTACTGAGCTCCTTGATGGATCCTCCTCGTCGCTCCAGCCGTCTCCATCCCCCACCTGTGTCAACTCCCCGGCGACAGCCAACACCACACTCCCAGACCATCTCTTGTCCTCTGAGGAAGAGTACCCACCTGGTGACGGACCGATTCCCGTCCCAGGACCCCTACACACCCTTGAGACCAGCGACCACTGGGAGGAACCCTTGTCCCCTGGCTCTATGCGAGCCGTCATCGAAGCAAACCCCATGCTCACCACTGTCCAGCTCTGGGCCATGGTCCGGGGCCTCATTAACACTATTGTCATCAGGCAGCAGTCCCATGATGCTCATGTCCGCACCCTCCAAACCCTCTACCAACAGAAAGAAGAACTCCTCACCACTCAACTTGATGACGCCATTGAGGCACTCCACAAGGATGACTCCATCGCCCAGTGCCCCGAAGGATATATCGAGAACACTGGGCAGATCCCCACCTTCCACATCCCCTGTGAGGATGGCAGCAACCGCTTTGCCTGCTTCATCAAGCAGCTTCCGGACGGGCGAGTTGCCGGACTCCATGCTCTCTCCACAGACCCCTCCACAGCCTACATCATCGACCTCTATGCCACCCCAAACTATTTTGGAGACAAGCCGTTGGAGCCCCTCCCCAGTTGGTTCAGGAGGAAGCTGTGGGGCACCCCCGAAGATTACGCGGTTCTGGAGCAAGCTATTGCTGATCTGGATGATTGGGAAGCCTCAGCAGAAGTTCGAAGATACAGAAGACATGACGAAGAAACCGAGCAGCTCAAGGGCAAGATCTGTGCCCTTGAAGGCGAGCTCCAGGCAGCCCAGAGTGCCCGTGCACTCTGCGAAGAACGTCTTGTTGCGGCCCGCATCACTGACAAGGTCAAACACCTGGAGGCATATCGACACACCCCACAACTTGGAAGACGAAGTGGGAGGAGGCGTGTGGCAATGAACACCGGATCAGGATGTGGACGTCCATACTAGCGGAGGAGTGATGTAACTGGCCTGGAGTGGTGCTGTGCACCGCGCTCCTGTAAGTTCTGGAACCAGCCATATGAGGAAGTCGACAAGTCATTGTGGAGCAGTGAGTCACTGTGGAGTTGTGCTATTATTGTACGATACAAGAGTCATTGTGGAGTGTTCTATTACTGTACCAGATCATGACTCACTGTGGAGCAGTTATTCTTAGGATACCTCATCATAGTGGAGTAATGCACTGGCATAGTTATTCTTAGTACTTGTCCTATAGTATAAGTAAGGCTCCTTGACGTCCCTAAGACGGCAAGTTGAGTCTCCTGTCTCAATTCATATCGTTCCCCTTTTCCCCTTCCCCTTCCCTTCAGAGGAGTGGCTACTGCATTGTAGTGCAGCAAGCGAAGAACTACTAGGCAACTACCGACTTGGTCTATTGTTGCAGCCAAACCCTTGGCAGTGACAAGAGGGGTGAGGCGAAAGCCAACGTCGTGAGGAACAGCAGTTGGGCGAAACTTGAAAGATGACATGAAGGGAATGAGGCGATGAAAGGGAAAGGATGGTGAAAGGAAAAGCTGACTGATAAAAGGAAAGGGTGATGAAGTCCGCTGGGCTGGGTGCTGTGACATGAGTGGGGCGAGTCGCATGGCTGTGGTCGTCACACAGCTCGCATGGCTGGGTGTTGAGGTGACCAGACCAGAGTCAAGAGACCGGAGCAAACCTCCGTGGTGAAGCCAGACAGAGGAGACGAAGGATGAAGCAGCCAGACAAAGAGAAACGCAATGCAGTCAAAGAGGAGAGGAATAGATGAGGCGAGGAGCGGGTGATAGAGCAGGATGAAAGGATGGAAAGGGGATGGTTTTCAGGATGCAAGAAGGCGCTTCCGGGAGGCACGGTCCAGCACAATCTGAGCGCAAGGTAAGGACGATCCTTACACCAGCCAGGGGGTGTAAAATCATCATCGCCATGAGGCTCAGATTTGCGATCGGATGTCCGATCGACATTCTCATCGAGATAGATCTTGGTGAGATCTGCTCAATTGACGAGGCATGTGACTGGGATGGAGGATCATGAATGTGTGTGGTAGGGAATGAGGTGGAAAGCAGCGAATTGCAGCCTCGATACTGTACCATCCAGCTCTGCTAGCTGATATGTGCTGTTGGGGGTTCTACGTACAACGACCATTGGCCTGAAATAACAGGGTTTGGACTTGTGGCCGAGGTTGGTCTCGATGCTTGAGTTGCGCACAAGAATGAGCACACCAGGCTTGAAGTCGTAATCTTTGATTGACTTTGCAAAGGTCCGCTCAAATTGCCTGACTGATGTGAAGCAGCTGTGGAGGATGTTAGTGTGAATGGAAGCGAGATCCTCCTCGTGCTTTTGGAGTTGGCGCATGTGGATGGCGATAAGTTCGACAGATGAGAGCAACTTCGTGAGATTGGGAACGAGGAAGGTGGCGAGGGTGATATCAAATGGCAGGAGTGGCTCGATGCCGTGAGCCATGAAGCACGGGGTATGGCCAGTGGCCTTCTGAGTCATCACGTGGTTGGCCCAGAAGGCGTGTGGGGCGACGGCAGGCCAACGTGAGATGTTACCCTCGCAGGCTTTGACAATTGACTCATGGATTGTGTGATGCTGGCGTTCGACGATGCCATTGGCGTGCGAGTTGTATGCTGAAATTTGGATGTGCCTAATACCGAATTGGTCAGCAAGGATGTCTAGAGCAGCCATGAAAGCGGCGCCGTTGTCTGTCACGATTTCTTCAATAGCGCCCCAACGGCATAGAATCTCCTCGAAAATGAAGGAGGCGAGTGTACAGGCAGTTTCGGCACGGAGAGCGCGCCACTCTAGCCAGGCAGTGAGGGAGCAGTGAGCCTGGACTATGTAACAAAAGCCGGCTGCGGGTGGCATGAGCATAGTATCGATGTACACTTTGCGAAAAAGCAGCATGGGAGCGGCGACGGTAGGTGGGATCCGGATCTTGGTAGTTTGGCGCAGCTGGCACTCGTGACAGGTGGTGATGTACTGCTTAATGTCAGTAGTGAGTGCGGGCCACCAGAACCTGTCCAGGATAGTACATAGCATTGAATAGAACCCTTTGTGGCCGAGGCCGTCGTGTGCTTTGTGCAGGATTTGCTCACGTTGCAAAGGGGGTAAGACAAGTTGATGTCTTCCTTGAGGATGGTGTCACCAGAGTCGCTCATTTCTAACAAAAAAGGGTCGAGCGTGCTTAATGAGTTGTTTGTGCTCATTGAGGGGGAGGTGGTAGCGAGTCGGGTCTGCGAGGAACGAGCGGAGGCGCTCTAATTTGAGGTCGCGGACATTAGGTGCGATAGGAGGAGTGGGTGAGGGAGGCATCGAGGTGGTTACACCTCCTGCCAGGACTTGAAAGGCTTGCACTGGCAGGTGTGAGGGGTGTGTGTGAATGTTGACCCAGAGGCTGAGGGAGAGAATGTCGTCGATCCACTCCTCGGGGTCTTATTGATGTCGCCTGGGGTGGGTTCATGGCGCAAGAGGCCATCCGGGGTGGTATGCTGGTCCACGGGGATGTGCACGAGTTTGAAGTCGAAGAGTAGGATAGCAGCGATCCAGCGGTTTATGGCCACGTTCGGCTGCATGTCAGGGTTGCAGAGCATTCCTCGCATGTATAGTGCATCCATCTCGACGATTAAGTTAGTAACGCTGACTATGTGAATGCGAAGCGCACGCAAAGCCCAGAAAAGACCATAGAGTTTGATCTTCAGCTGAGAGTAATTTAACTCGCGCTCATTCCATGCGATGGAGCCAAAGCGCGAGGGCCTATGCTGGCTGTCTGCACATTCTTGCAAGAGAACCCAGCTGATGGCGTGCCACGACAAGTTGACAGCGAGGAAGATGGGGTGGTGGGAGGCATAATCGATTGGGATGAGCGAGGGAGAGTTGACTATGGCAGTTTTGAGCTGGTCCATGGCTTGATCGTGTTGCTCTTCCCAGTGAAAATCGACACCCTTGTGGGTGAGATCGACGAGTGGGTGCGCGATCGATGCATAGTCCTTGATCCAGATGCATATGTACCCAGTGAGACCGAGGAAAGTGCGGACATTGGTGAGGTTCTTGCACGGGGGCCAAGAGGCGATCTTGTCAGCTTTAGATTCTTGCGGGATGCAGCCGTGATACATGCATTTGTGTCCAAGGATGGCAAGCTCAGGTATGGCGATAGCAATCTTGGGCACAGAGACGGTGGCTCTGGCATGCCTGAGGCGATGAAAGATGTGATGAACATCGCATAGATGCTCCCACATGAAGCAGCGTATGCCCGTGTTCATGGGAATGGTTTCAAACCCTCCTTCGGGGGTCTCGTAATGCAATGCGGGGCCATGGATAGCGGTGTTGTTGATAAAGGGTCGTGCGATATCCGGGATCTCCGGCTTGAGAATGAAGGAGACGTCACCATGAAAGATGGCAACTGCGTTAGTGGAACCCTGAGGAAGAACCGTGCACCAAAGTGCACTGAGGGGGGTCTGGAAGCTGGTGAGATCGCATGACGAAACGTTGAGCGTGCGGTGGTCGTAGCCCACAAAAAGGTCTAAAATGGAATAGCAGGCATGGGAGGCCATGCTTTCCATGAGCTGGTTGATAAAGGGGGGCACGCCGGCGTTCCAAATGGTAACAGCATTGAGGGGTTGAAGGTCGTGAACTAGGCGCAGGGATCTGTTCTTCTTTTTGACGCAGAACCAGCGAGAGCGGTACAAGGCATCGGACGGTTCATACACGCCCACAGCGATCTTGCGTTTGAGGAGGGTGATGACCTCGTCAAGAATGCTGGTGGGTATGGGGATGCTTTTGTGGGTCCACGGTATATGCTCGACAGTAGGGATCTTGACCAGCACGAAGTAGTCATCATGGAAGCGGCCATGCTCTTTGTTGGTCCATGCGAGAGCGAGCTTGTTTGTTTTGAGGACGTGCTGCACGAGGGTGAGCTCATCTGGCCATAAAAAACCATACTTATTGAGCTCGAGGGCCTCTAGTCGCTCGATGGTAAGGCACTTGCTGGGAGAGAAGGGAGGAGGGTGAGTGGGGAGCAGAGGAAGGGTGAGGAGCAGGTCCTCCGGGCGGTGACAGGTGATGCGGAAGTCCTCCGGCAGGGATGCAGGGACGGGGTGGACTTTCTGTGAGACCTTCTTATAGGCAAGGGTCGTGGAAGCTGGCTGGAAGTACGGAGGACTGGAGGAGTGAGGAGGCATGGAAGGGGGGGAGATGCAGTGGGCAGAGAGGATACACACGCAGCCAACTTGGGTACGATGCTCTTGGGAGGGAATAGTCACACAGCAGGATCAATCATGTGGGTCCCAAAGGATGATGTCGACAGCACCGGAGGGCTGGTCTTTGAGGTTGCTCTGGAAGAGCTTTTGAAAGGGTCTGCTGAGCAGCAGCCAAAAGGGTGCATGCTCAACTATGTGTGCGTGAACTTTGAAAGGCACATCGCCAACCTGTAAGGTTAGATGTTTGGCACATCCCAACGTCCAGTTTGTTGCTGAGTTTGCACCCTCCATCTCAAGCCGGATGCTCAGATTAATGCATGCGCTGACCTCGGTTGCGAGGTCCTTGCGGATTGCAATGATTTGTGAACCGAAATCGAGGATCCTGGCTGTTGTGATGGATTCTCTGACCAGAACGTCGATCTCCTGAAGCGGGAGAGAGTAGTCCAGTTCTGGCCAGGAGGTGAGCTTGACAGGAGTAATGCGAGGGGGTCACGGGCTGCGGTGAACGCACCAACCTCAATGTAGCGGGAGCGGAGACGCTCTGCTAGATCTTTGCGGATAGGGGCACTGGCAGCAAGTACGTGAGTGGGGGTAGTTTGCGCGAGCTTACCCTCCATGAGCCAGCTAAGGAGTTGCCTGGTTAACTCCTGGTCCTCCGCATTGGACTGATACCGGTACTGCGGTGTGCAGGCGGCAGATGGGAGAGGGGTGGTGGGTGCAGATATTGGAGGGTCTGGAGGGGGAGCTATAAGCATTGTGGGCACGGGGGCAGGAGGAGGAGCAGCTGGAGAAGGGACGTTGGCTTTGGGGCCACGCTTCTTTCATTCATTGGCAAATACTTTGAACATATTATAAAGTTCATTATCAGGGTCATCATCCTCTTCGTCATCGTCTTCGTTGAAGGCGGAGGTGTTGTCATGGAAATCGCTGGTGTCTACAATCTCAGTGATAAAAGCTGAAGGCATGTCACAACTGACAGCTTCAAAGCTAAGTGTCATGTGAGGAGGGGTGTCATGTTGGAACATAGCTGTAGTTGTAGGAGCTGGAGCTCTGGGGGGGGCATTCTGCATGGAACCATTGGCAGGGAGCCAGGCATCGATGGCATGCTTGAGGCCTCACCTGCTGCCATCATTCAGGACTGGCTGACCTGTCAGGAGGTGGATGCAATCGTTGATTATAACTGCACGGTTCATGTGGCAGTATTCTTCTGCCACAGGGCATCTGCGGAGGATGTGTCCAGGTAGGGCGCAGAAGGCGCACTGTTGCGGCTTAGGTTTGTTAGCGAAGAAGATGTCAGGATCGATGATTGAAAGGGCGGAGGGGGTGGCCTGGGGCCATGGCTTGCGTAAGGTGGTGTCAGGTTGTTGCCAAGACTGACCCGCGGGGCTTTGGTATGTGAAGGTGGCAGTGCCCTGAGGCCAAGAGGGCACTGGAATATGTTGAGCGGCTTCCAGGAAGTGGCTCGCACAATGTGAGTACAGGATCGTGTATTCCGGGTCGTGCACCAATAATCCATGCATTTCCCAGACCAACTCGTCCATGTCCTTCTAGTCATTGGGCTGAGTGGGTTTGGGGTCCACAAATCGGACCGTTTTTGTTTCATATTTGTGCCAGATAGTTGAGGGGGTCCAGGTATGGTGCCCATCCCGGACTCGTTCGTGGACCACGGCAAGATCGTGGTCGTAGTCATGTGGAACATCATATTCTCGGGAGCTTTCACGATGCAGGTCACGAGCCTCCAAGCTTATCCACTGCTCCGAAGCAGGGGGTGGGTCTAGGTGGTCTGTCTGGTGCGGGCATCATTGTTGCGGCCGGTGGAATTGTGCATTGGTAAAGTATTGTTGAGCAACCAATAGGACATCATCGAATTCATACGCTTTGTGCAGTGGGTGATGCAGCTTCATGGAGTAGATCCTATTGGCCAAGATTTTGCGGTTGTCGGGGTGGAAGCCTTTGAAGAACTCGGAGTCGCGTTCGGAGTCACGGATCGGCTCGGACTTCTGGAGCTGTTGGTAAATGTGCATAAAGCGTCTGTGGTAGGCTAGGATGTCATCCTCATTGTGCATCCTTGATTGACAAGAGAGATCGACAAATTCCTGGAGCACCTCCTTGGTATACCGAACCACAGCCAAGGTGTCGGGATAGAATCTCATGAGGGTAGCACGGAACGTAGCCCAGTCACCTGCAGCAAAGCCATTCATAGAGTCCCAGAAGTCGTGTAAAGCCGAGGGGATGTAGTTGAGTATGTACTCCACTTTCTGCGCATCTGTGAGGCTGTGACTATTGGCTAAGCTTTCATACATGCGCAGGAACTTGGAGAGAGAGTCGCTAGCTTGCCCTGAGAAGAAGGGGGCCTGAGAGTCACGGGCTCCAGGCATACTGGCGGGACCAGAAGGGTTGGATGATATGGATGTGAGAGTGGCAGAAGCTGAGACAAGTTGAGGTGCTGACAAGATCGGAGGTGGCAGAGCAGAGGGTGGGGTGGCGAGCGGGGGGAGAAGTCAAGAAGATACAGGCGGAGGTGGGCGAGTGGAAGAAGGAACTGGCGGAGGGACTGACGGGGGAGGCTGAGAGGTGACAGGCTGAGTGATGGAAGGTGTCGAAAGTGGGGGAATTGCGGGAGATGATGTAGACAGGACCGAGGTGGGAGTTTGGAGAGTAGTAGAGGGCTGGGGTGAGGGTGTGGCGGGAGTCGGGGACACAATAGGGGGCTGAGAGACAAGCGATGGAGGCGGCTGAACGGTGGGCGGCGGTGTGATGGTCGACAGAAGCTGAGGCGGAGTGGTATCGGGTGGTGCAGGTGAGGCAGTGGGAGTATGAGTTATTGGGCTGTTGTTCAGAATGGATGGGGGTGGCTTGGTGCTGGGCGTGGGATACTGTAACTGTAACTGAGGTGATGGAGATGCCAGACAAGATTGGTGTGAGATGAGGCTGTAGTTGAGACTGGGAGATGAGGCTCGTGCTGGCATTGATAGCTGCGAGTCTGGGAAGCTACCTGGAAGTTCGGAGCTAGTTGGAATAAGGGAGGACGAGAGGCTAGACGGAGAGGGTATTGGGAGGCGTGAGGAGCTGGGGCGAGACAAAGGCGGGATTGGAGTGGTGAGGGAGCTAGGAGGCGGTCCTGATTTGGCAGATTTGGTGGCGCAGAGGGGCTGCTTCCTCTTGCTCATACAAGGTATGGAGAAGGTGTAGGTGTGACAATGAAGCAGCTAGTGAGAATCACAGCTGTGGCAGAGGAACAAAAGGTCTTGTATTGCTTCCCTCGCGGTGGGCTCCAGATGAACAGCTTACATGCACATTACGTTTGACCGCAGGAAGCAAGGTAGACCTAGATAGGACCAGAAGGCAAGAAAGAGCAGAGGAAGCCTTGATGGAGAAGCCAGGGAGGTTGAGTTGGGCGAGGTGGGCTAACAATCGAGAAGAGGCTGAGATGTGAGTAAAGTACACAGGTGTGTTCCCATGCAATCTGTGGAGGCACACAAAGGAGGAGAGGAGGACAAGGTGCAGGCACGCTCAATGGGTCTACATTGGCAGCAGTCAAAAGTGGTGAGTTTATATACATCCAGTCCTGTATCTAAAGTGGCCATCCGAGACGTATCGTACGAAGGCAGACACAGAGTGTATCGTAGGAGAGGATGAGTGGCATGAAAGGGAATTGAAAATGGAAGGGGCGATCATAGTGTGAACAGAGGGGAGGGAACAAAGGGAGATGAACAACGAGACAGTGGGTGCATGAACTAAGCAGGAACCGGAACCAACATCCAACACTGGCACTCCAATCAGTTTGACCAGCGACGACACGGGGCCGATGAAGTTGGGCGACGTGGTCTGCGCAGCTCCACTCAAACAAAGGTCAAGTGGCATTGGAGGCGGCTGGGGCAAAGCCAGCAACATGGGGGACAGCACAAGAGGGGCGAGGTGAAGGCCAACGTCGCAAGGAACAGCAGTTGGGCGAAACTTGAAAGACGACATGAAGGGAACGAGGCAATGAAAGGGAAAGGATGGTGAAAGGAAAAGCTGACTGATGAAAGGAAAGGGTGATGAAGTCCGCTGGGCTGGGTGCTGTGACATGAGCGGGGCAAGTTGCACGGCCATGGTCATCACACAGCTCACGTGGCTGGGTGTTGAGGTGACCAGACCAGAGTCGAGAGACCGGAGTGAACCTCTGCGGTGAAGCTGGACAGAGGAGACAAAGGATGAAGCAGCCAGACAAAGAGAAATGCAATGCAGTCGAAGAGGTGAGGAATAGATGAGGTGAGGAGCGGGTGATAGAGCAGGATGAAAGGATGGAAAGGGGATGGTTTTCAGGATGCGAGAAGGCACTTCCGGGAGGCACGGTCCGGCGCGATCCGAGCGCAAGGTAAGGACGATCCTTACAACATGCACAACAGATTCAAACACACCCATATAGCCAAGCTGCCAGAGCCTCTGTCTGGGTGTCTTCTCGTGGGTGAAGGTTCTCTACAAACTCCTCGTATATCCCGCCCCGTAGCAGGAAGCATAATTCGGTGTGGCGTCACTGCGTACTGCGTACAACGTTAACCCTCCGACCACATGCATGATTCCTGCACGCCAGCTGTTTTCGTGGGATTGAACGATTTATTTCGGTCCGGATTATTACTGTACGTTCTGGTCTATGGTACTCATCTCATATATGGTTTGTTTTTTGGAGAAGTCGTCATGCGCGCTTGAGTATGACATCCACTAGGGAGTTGGGAGAAATTTGTGCAATTTGTTTCTTCTATTGTGACCTGACTTTGCGCTGTTGCACGGAGAGTGGGCATATGATAATTTACTCTTCCGATCGTCACGCGCTTCACGTTTGTATGCTCAAACATGTGCCGCATGGGTAGATTGCAGTCCTCATTAACTTGCCATAGCTTGGTTTAGGTACGGAGCATGTTGGGATGCTATTATGACAGCAATTTCACGGTGGATTCCCTGTCAACTGGTCTTCGTAGAAGGAACACCGAAGTCCCGTCTAGGTCTAATCAACTAGAATTTTCAGCGCGTAACGCACACAGACGGTAGATTAAAGAATCAATCGCCAACAATGCATACTTTGTACAAGATGTCGGTCCGATGACCCCGTAACTTTGCATTGCATTACCCCTTATATATCTTATGCCAATGGTCGTTGAAATTCGTATTTATTACTCTCAACCTGTCATGTCACGGCATCACGCTGGGGATACACGCGCACTGCGATCAATCACTGGCTGGGCAGGGCTGTCCAAGATGTGAGGCCATGTGAGGCCTTGGCAGGGTCCTCTTGTGCCCAGGGAAGTTATCCCACCTGGAACCCCGCGCTTTCTGGTTGGGGTTCGTCGCGTTGGACCTACTTAGGCCTAGTGCCAGTTAGTGTCCACGTTCACCGGTTCACTGGTTGCTCATCAGTGCCATCACGACGACCCATACAAGTATTTATGATGTACCACTGCACCAAGCAAAGCTCCCCCGTCGTGCGTTAACTCGCCTCGGGAACTCTCGGCTGAGTCGGGGTTCTCGGGATCGATTCTAGAAAAAAACTCGTCCCCTCAACGCGCGGCCTAAGATAGCAGTCCCCTTTGTAGAGGACCCGGGGTTCCCGAGCAATGTTCGTAGAGATCAGCGGCTCTCGGGTTCATAACTGATGCGAAAAGTTGTAGTATTACATACCCTAGAGACCGAGCTGCAACTGGTCTCAATGCCAGTTGTTGGTCGAGTCGTAGTCTATGTACTGTGCTCAGTCAACAATCTAGTCATTGTAAATCAGCTGATCAGAACGAGCATACTTACCTCTGAAGCAGTGATGCATGCGCAGCAGTCAGGGGGCGCTCAGCCTTGTTGTGGGGCCTCTGTAGCTGAAAGTGCATTCAATGTTCGATGATTTCGCTGGATACTTTATTGTCCAAGAAATCAAATTTGAGTTATTTCCAACCAAACGAGTTTCATTGATAAGACTTTTCGGATGCGCCAGATTTCTGTCTGCTGTACATGCAGTGCTCTGCAGCTCCGGATGAACGCTTGACAACGGCGTGAGTCAACAAGTCTCCGATCTTTCCTCCCCTTGAGGTTGTTGCAATTTGCGCGTTTATGTGTCATTCGACCGAACATATGCCACGTGCGTCGGAGCTGCCGTGTCAGTGTAATAGGCCGCGTGACGACGCGACGAGCGCTCATAGCGCTCATTCTTGAAATGGAAATTCTAATCCTCTAGGTGTGACGGAGCGCTTATGGCCAAGGTGATTGATCTAGGGTACTGGAGTGGTTTGATTTTCGAGTGTGGGCCATTTATGCGCGCCTTTGACCAGTGCAAGCGCCGAAGATATAACAATCAAGGGCCCTTGCCATGCCCCGTATGGCAATTGTCGACGATCGGTTAGCAAAATCAGCTCCGTCTATCTCGATTCGCCTCATAACTGCCCAGTACCCACAGTAAAGCATTTCTTGAGACGTCGTAGCTTTGAAGTTTATTATGAGGCTTTTGACCCGTCTATTGGTAAGGTGCAGCACAACGTAGCGTAGAGAACAGGATGCCAGTGCGAGTGCAGTGCCGTGGCTTGACCGCGTGGCGTAACTGCGTGACATGAAGTTGCAGCAACTGTACTCGATCTCACCTCTCCAGATCGAGTCATGGGCCCGGGCTTCCCCACTCCACTGGAGCTGGACAACTGGTTCGTTGCGGGCGCAGATTGTTTCTAAAAGTTTGCTATTGAGCAGAGACACGGATGCATATGACGGATGACCCGGATGGCCCTCTTACCAAGTCCTGACACTGAATCGCATGGGATCGTGGGGCGCTTGTCACCTTGGACAATGCAACTATTTCACACTGCTTCGACACAATGCAGAGCGATACGCACCGCGCTTGGTCGGAAGTTCATTTCATTTGGTATAATGGGCGGGTTACGTTGACACCGTTCCCCGTGTCCCCGTCCGGTATTTGGGCCACTTGGTTGAGCTCCGCAACTATCCTGCACCTGGCTAACTCCTCTGCTACCCTATTCCTCCTTGCCCAGATCGATGCCCTTGATGATCTAACAACTCTATGTCTTGCATCATATCACAATTCAACATGACGTTCTTACTGTTCCTCACCCTTCTCTTTTCCTCTGGCGCAATAGCCCAGCAAGCCCTCTTTCCCCCAGCAATTCCTCTCGCTGTCCGCTCTCCATATCTCAATTCTTGGCTCAACCCTACCAGCGGGAACAATTTTACTCAACTATGGCAATGGCCAACAACCTATAATCCTTC
Source organism: Russula aff. compacta (assembly GCA_003313875.1). NCBI lineage: Eukaryota > Fungi > Basidiomycota > Agaricomycetes > Russulales > Russulaceae > Russula > Russula aff. compacta. The sequence goes on from QLOT01000990.1 coordinate 21,992, forward strand.
TCAGGTTTGTCTGCCCTCGTATCTTCCACTGACCGTGAAACTCTCATCTTCGTTTGCCTCAGGTCCTCGGATGGTCGGTCCTCCTACGTGTCGATGGCCTGAGCTATTCGTTCCTGGGTGCTACCCCCAACCTCAATGCAACCGTGAACATGACAAATATCGTAGTCACGCCTACGCAGACCGTCTTGACTTCACAAGCAGGCCCCATGGAATTCAATCTTACCTTCCTAAATCCTATCGAGGTTCGTTTCCACCTCTTTTATTGCCTTCGAGAACTACATACGCGTCATTGGAAGCCCGGAGATTGGGTCAAGCAATCCATTCCATTCTCATACGTGGCTCTCACTGCACGATCACTTGACGGCAAAGCCCACGCCACGCAAGTGTATTCGGATGTCAGCGGAGGTACGTGCAATCACCCTCCGAAGCTCGTCGTGTCTCCAGCTTTGTTGCAGAATGGACCTCGGGCGATCGAAACCAGAAGATCCAGTGGAGCACGACGCCGAACAACGATGTCATCTATCACAGCGTCTTTCTGCCGGCACCGTTACAATTCGAGGAGATCAGCAACCAAGCAGAGTGGGGTACACTATACTATGCCATGAAGGCCGTGAGTACTGAATATCTATCTGCTTTTCGTTGCTCAGAATCTATATGATTCAAGGGAAACAATATCACTCACAAGATTGCAGAGGATGTTGTCTCCCGTGGCCAGTTTCAGAATAATGGCGTGTTAGACAACCAAGAAGATCCAAGCTTCCGTGCCCTTTCTGATCATTTTCCCGTCTTTGCCATATCGCGCGATCTCGGCACTATCCAGGCCACACAGGCTCCTGTGGTCTGGTCAGTCGGCTACACTTCAGACCCTGCAATCAACTACACCGATCTATCTGGTGCTCCTCCGACACAACGTCGTTTGTATTACAAGTCAAAATATTCCGATGACGGATCCTTGGTTAGTTGCTGCATCTCTTCTGGTAGGGAATCGTGTATTTGACATCTAGGTACAGATCGTTGACTTCCTAAACAATTTCAACAATGCATCCTCGAGTGCTCAACGGCTAGACCAAAAACTTTTTCAGGCTGCCGCTTCTGTCTCAAATTTACTTGGAGACTTGGTTTCTCTCTCGATCGCCCAAGTCTATGGTAGCACCCAGCTCACAATTGGGCCTGAAGGGCTTGGTAACTCCAATCAGCCAGATGTGATGATGTTCATGAAGAATATCGGCGGGAAGGCGACCAAGTGAGTCAATCGCTTTGTCCATCTTATGAGAGACTGAGTTTGAGGTGTCAAGTCGAGTAAATGCTGTCGAGACGCTGTATTCTGCATTTCCTGCGTTCATGTACATTGATCCCTCCCTCGGTGCACCTCTTCTCGAGCCTCTATTTCGACTTCAAGCATCGTCTAACTATTCCATTCCATATGCTGCCGCTGATCTGGGTACGTGATGTAGAATGACCAAGGCTGAGATATTTAGACGCCATGTGTAGGATCGAGCTATCCCAATGTCACTGGCAGTAATTCGAACCATAATCAGGGTGTCGAACGTTTGTACCTCTCACGCTAGCTTTGTGGATTTCTGATCAGCTTCTTTCCATAGAATCTGGGAATATGCTGATTATGACCTACGCTTATGCGCGCGCAAGTGGGGATGGAAGCCTCATAAGTAGATATGTATGACCACACTCTGATTTTTTTTCAAGCATGGTTTGATGGAACTCGATAGTATTCGTTGCTGACTCACTGGGCGGACTATTTGATGAATTCATCTCTGTTCATTAGTAGTGATCAGTGAGTTGTTTCAGTCAGTCGACAGACTGCCCACCACTGACAATGGTCGATGCAGATCATCTGGAGATGGTTTGTCTACCGTCAATCAAACGAACCTCGCGATCAAGGGAATCATCGCTATTCAAGCCATGTCAAAAATGAGCTCAGTTGTGAAGCAGGCGACCGACGCAGATAAATATTCCGTCCGTACTGGTCTATTAGATACTATGCGGGTGACATTGAACCGTTTGTAGAATGCAGCTGGGAAACTCTACGGCCAATGGAAGAACCTTGCATTAAGCAGCGATCAACATCTCCTCGCAGCGTACGGACAAACTAACTCATGGACATTGGGTTACAATTTATTTGCGGATGTATGGCTGGGCACTAATTTAGTGGAATCGTCGGTCGGTGTCAGTGTCTACTAAATTCATGTCGTGGCTGATGGGATTCAGGTATACAACGGACAAAGCAGTTTCATTGACAAGATCACGTCGAATTCGACGTTCAGCAAATTTGGCATGCCTATTGATAGCCTTGGAACAGACACAAACACCGTAGTGCCCAGTATGTATCCTATGGTACTCAAATTGCTTTGTCTGAGGATGTTCTAGGCTGGAACCTGTTTGTAGCTGGTATGACACAAGATGGAGACTTGCGTTCGAATCTCATCTCGAGGGTTCACAATCGGGCATCCTTAAACACCAGCGCGGGACCATTCCCTCTGAGTTATGACAGTAATATCGGGGTTACCCTTGGAGGGGTGGCTAGGTGAGCTACCTGGAGACTCGTATTTTGGTGCAACTAACTAATGCTGACATATTGCTGATTAGTCCTGCCCAAGGTGCTATGTTTGCGCCATTAGCCTTGAAGTTCGTGCAAAGGGTTTCTGTTTTGTTTTCACTTCTGACTCACTTCTTATCACAGAGCTCCTGTGCTCACAATAAACGCCACTGGGCCACCAACGAAGAAGACGTCATCAGGCCCAAGGTCGCACGCCGGAGAGATTGCAGGAGCCATCATTGGTGGTGGTGCAGTTATATTTCTTGCTATCGGAGCTGTTGCCTTCATACGGCGTCGACGGAGACAAAAGAGGCGCAAATCTATCTCGTCATTTTTAAGTGATTCCTTAGAACCGGGTCCACTGGCGACTGTGACCCCCTTCGATTCAATCCCTCTTGTCGTGACCTATCAGGACCAAGGGTCGTGGATGGAACAGCAACAATTACTACCTGAGCCTCCTGGAGCGCAAATCGTTCCCGACCCCCACGGCCTATCCCACACTCCACCTTCCCCACTTCCCTCTTCACAACCAGTGGCACCGGCTCCGCCTGGCATGTCTAGCAAGGAGATTGCGCGGTTACGTGCAGAGGTTCTTAGCTGGCCATCGAATGGGTCTCAATCCCAGTCCTCCTCGTCTGCTATCACTGAGCAAAGTGGAGTGAGATCATCATCCGACACTCGAAGACTACAGTCAGAAGTTGAGTCTCTACGACGCGAGATGCAGGAACTTCGCACAGAGAGACTTGAAGCACCACCAAGCTACACGGAGGGGGGTGCAGGGTCTAGTACTTGATTCATTTGCAGGGTTTTCCAATATCACCATCATTGACAATTTTTTATACGTCGATATACCTGTTGCTTGTCCTCTTGCATTAAATACTGTGGACTCTTCTTCCTTAGGTGCCTCACGCAATACTAGACTTGGGACATCGATCTAGTCCTCTGTCTCGACCACGAGATAATGACAGTTTGCAATTTGGGTTCAATATTCAGAGCCGTAGCTTTCGATAGCATAAAGACAAGACGAATATGCACAAACACAATCCAAAACGGGTATGGATGTGAACTCCGTGATTGCATCCGGATGACGTCCACAACAGTAACAGCGTTCCCCTACCTCGTTGGTCTCATCGTTTTGTGTCCCTTCCGCTTAGCTCACTTAGGTAAAGGCCATTCCGTTCTTACGGCTTCGAATGAGAAGACTTTTTATATTGGCCGGCCCTGTTCCTTACGCCGAGCTTGTCCTTGGATTAGAGTAAGAGGCTACTCGGATGACAGGGACATCACCAAGGCATGCCTCATGGTCGGCGTTGCGTAGCTACTCTTTTTCAGGGTCGTTGGCCGTGTAAGGAGTCTACGTACGTTAGGCGCATTACAAACACTCATTGGATCTTCCTCGTGAGCGGTCATAGAAACCGGCTCGCATGGGACGGTCACACATTGTATCCCCGAGGCAGCACCACTCCAGTACCCTGAGCTGAGTGGCAACAATTGCAATTTGGGCCCCTCGAGACAGTGGGGAGTGGTTACCGACGTCCAAGTTTTTCTCAGCATTTTTCTCCCCTCATTCCTGGCTGCGCATCCGTGGGACTTGACCCAGTTTGGCCAGAGAAAGCTTGCATCGTTGTACTGTTGGTACAGAAGCTCTTAATATGCTGACACTTGTTCGTCATCGAGTGGGTCATGAGTCCAGAATTCCCCGCCTGTTGCACTGGTGTGGGATTCTCACGAAATGTGGGAAACGACGATTGCAGTTGAGTCTGATGGCTGGATGTGACCCGCGAGCCGAGTATAGCGCGCGCCAACTCACTCAGTGGTACGCAACACAACACAGTCCATCTATTCTGCTGAACTTGGGACAACAACTACTTGTCAAGGTTATCTCATCCTTGGTCACTGCAAAGCAATCAAGGGATCTGGTGTCCATGACTCGGATATACCGCGAGGCCTAGTCTCCTAGTGGTGTGCGGATCTTCGACGACCTCAGCACTTTGACTATCAAGGTACTGTACCCAGCTATCTCGCCTGGGCGTGAACTAGTAGGAGGTATGTTGATCACGTGCGCTTGTGGCAGTTCGGCCGTTCATTGAATAGTAGCTTCTCATCAACCGGCCAACGTGCCTAGTGCTTGACCATCAACGTGACGGGCAGATGGGACATCGTATTGCCGCAGGCACTATGGATTACTGTCCTGAACGAAAGGAGGCTTTCCCACGAGTCCCGCAGATGAAGAATAGATACCACACAGGAACCGTTCACAGTACGGACTGTTGCAAGTCTCAGAGAAAGAGGGCTTGGATGTTGATTCACATGGAAATTCCGAATGGAAATGAAAGACTTCTAGGAGAGCTTTGTCGGGGAGGGTCTCAATAATCAGCGGTCGGTAAAGTCAGCTTGTGCCGCTCTACAGCATAGACGGACCTGTGGCTTAGGACTTACCTTGACCTACCTCAACTGGCAAAATCCTTCTGGCGGTGTTCAATATTCGAGTTCCTAGAAGCTGGGATGGATGGATGGTTGGTGGTTACTTGGCAGCGACAACTGATCGGATCTAAACGATGAGTGGTGACTTCGGTGTGAGGGTGATCGTTGGCGAGATCTAGGGATGGATACCCACAAGCAAGAGGCAGTAACTAAGTGGGTCAACAAGAGATTTGAGCTTGACATGGCTTGGGTTGATAAAGATGGACCCGCCCGTTGGAGGCACGTAAATTTAGAATACAAGTAGGGTTGAGCCAGGGTAGTCAAGTCAAACAAAAAATTGGAACGATGTCTTCGCAAAAAGATAGCATCAAAACCCGTTTCCAAGAACTTGACGACCGACGTTAGTCATCATCACCACAACGCGGGAATGCCAGGTTGACCACGCGCCAATCTCCTTCTCACTCACAGGTCTGTGAACCAAGCCATGGGCCATGATACTGTATCTGTACTGGACAATTTATGACCGGCTCATTATGCGAACACATGAGTCTCTGGAAGCTGCTATTAATGGGCTATACGAGGGAAGGCACACAACCGAATGACTCAGTAAGTTAGTCCGGGTACGAATTACCGCCACATATGGGGCGGTAGTTTCACACTGCCTTGAATCGTCCCAAGTGATGTCCATCTCCGAGTTGCCGGTCAGAAGTTCATCCAATTCAGTATAATGAGCGGGTTATGCGGCATCTTTAGCCAGTTGCCAGAGCTCTTCAACTGTCCTGCACCACTCTGCGAGTGACGAACTTCCCTTCCATCCCCTTAGCTTAGAGTCGGTCGGTGCCCCTTGAGGGGGATCTAACACTGCTATGTCTTGCATTACGCCACAATTCAACGTCATCTCTTTATTGTTCCTCGCCCTTCTCCTTTCCCATAGCGTCAGAGCCCAGCGAACACTCTTTCCCCCAGCAGTTCCTCTTGCTGTCCGCTCTCCATATCTTACTTGCTGGGATCATCTCACAAATGGGAGCAGATTTAGTCAACTTTGGCCAGGAACCTATGATTCTTCTCAGGTTTGCCTCCTCTCTTCTGACCGTGAAATGCTCATCTTCATTTGTCTCAGATCCTCGGGTGGGCCGTCATAGTACGTATAGACGGCCTGGCTTATTCGTTCTTGGGGAATGCGCTCGCCGTCAATGGTACCGCGAACATGACCAATGTAGAGGTCACGCCTACGCAAACCGTCGTTACCGCACAAGCAGGGCCCATGCAACTCAATCTTACCTTCCTGAATCCTATCGAGGTTCGTTTTGACTCTTTTAATGCCTTCAAAATCTACATATGCATCATTTAAAGCCCGGAGATTGGGTCAAGCAATCCATTCCATTCTCATACGTGGCTTTCACTGCAAATTCACTAGATGGCGGGACTCATGCTATACAAGTGTATTCGGATGTCAGCGGAGGTACGTGCAATCGTCCTATGAAGCCCATCGTGTCTCAACTTCGTTGCAGAATGGAACTCGGGCGATCGAAACCAGGAGATCCACTGGAGCACGACGTCGAACAGCGATGTCATCTACCACAGCGTCTTTCTGCCGACACCGGTAGAATTCGAGGAGATTAACAACCAAGCGGAGTGGGGTACACTGTACTATGCCATGAAGGCTGTGAGTTACAGTTCCCTGGCCCCTTTTTCGCTACTTATAGTTTATGGTTCAGGGGGACAATATCACCCACAAGATCGCTGCGGGGGGTGTCGCCCGTTCCCAGTTTCGGGATAACGGTGTACTAGATAACCAAGAAGACTTAAACTTCCGTGACCTTTCCGATGGGTTCCCTGTATTTGGTATATCTCGCAATCTCGGCACTATCCAGGCCACACAGGCTCCTGTCGTCTGGTCAGTCGGCTACACTACAGACCCTGCAATCCACTATACCGATCTATCTGGTGCACCTCCAACACAACGTAGTTTGTATTACAAGTCACAATATATTGATGACGGATCCTTGGTTAGTTGCCGCATCTCTTCCTGTGGGGAAATCATGTATTTAACATCTAGATACAGATCGTTGACTTCCTAAACAATTTCAACAATGCGTCCTCGAGTGCTCAACGGCTGGACCAAAAAATTCTTCGGGCTGCCGGTTCTGTCTCCAATTTACTTGGAGACTTGGTTTCTCTCTCGATCGCCCAAGTTTATGGTAGCACCCAGCTCACAATTGGGTCTGGTAACTCAAATCAGTCAGATGTGATGATGTTCATGAAGAATATCGGCGGGAAGACAACCAAGTGAGCCAATTGCTTTGTCCATCTTATGAGATACTAAGTCTGAGGTGTCAAGTCGAGTAAATGCTGTCGAGACGCTGTATTCTGCATTTCCTGCGTTCATGTACATTGATCCCTCCCTCGGTGCACCTCTTCTCGAGCCTCTATTTCGACTTCAAGCATCGTCTAACTATTCCATTCCATATGCTACCGCTGACTTGGGTATGTGGTATAGAATGACCAAGGCTGAGATATTTAGACGTCATTCGTAGGATCGAGCTATCCCAATGTCACTGGCAGTAATTCGAACCATAATCAGGGTGTTGAACGTTTGTACCTCTCACGCTAGCTTTGTGGATTTCTGATCAGTCTCTTTCCATAGAATCTGGGAATATGCTGATTATGACCTACGCTTATGCGCGCGCAAGTGGGGATGGAAGCCTCATAAGTAGATATGTATGACCACACTTTGACGTTTTCCTGTCATGGCCTAATCGTGTTTGAAAGTATCGGTTACTGACTTCCTGGGCGGACTATTTGATGAATACAACTCTGTTCATTGATGATCAGTAAGCTATTACAGTCAGTCAACGAACTACCCACCACTGACAATGATCGATGACGCAGGTCCTCTGCAGATGGTTTGTCCGCCAGTAATCAAACGAACCTTGCAATCAAGGGAATCATCGCTATTCAAGCCATGTCGAATATGAGTTCAATCGTCAAGCAGACAGCCGATGTCGAGAAATATTCAGTCTGTACTGGTCCGTTACACAGCACGAATCGGTGAAATTAATTTGTTCGCAGAGTGCAGCTGCGAGCCTGTACGGTCAATGGAAGAGCCTTGCATTAAGCAGCGATCAACATCTCCTCGCGGTATATGGGCAACCTAACCCTAACTCATGGACATTGGGTTACAATCTATTTGCGGATGTATGGCTGGGCACTAATTTAGTGGAATCGTCGGTCGGTGTCGGTGTCTACTTAATTCATGTCGTGGCTGATGGGATTCAGGTATACAACGGACAAAGCAATTTCATTGACAACATCGCGTCGAATTCGACGTTCAGTAATTTTGGCATGCCTATTGATAGCCTTGGGACAGACACAAACACCGTAGTGCCCAGTATGTATCCTATGGTACTCAAATTGCTTTGTCTGAGGATGTTCTAGGCTGGAACCTGTTTGTAGCTGGTATGACACCAGATGAAGACTTGCGTTCGAATCTCATCTCGAGGGTTCACAATCGGGCATCCTTAAATATCAGCGCGGGACCATTCCCTCTGAGTTATGACAGTAATATCGGGGTTACCCTTGGAGGAGTGGCTAGGTGAGCTACCTGGAAACTCGTATTTGGGTGCAACTAATTAATGCTGACATATTAGTCCCGCCCAAGGTGCTATGTTTGCGCCATTAGTCTTGAAGTTCGTGTTAAAGGTGTCACCTCATTCTTTTATGTCTAACTGGCTTTCCCCGGCAGCGCCCCTGTGCGTGAAATACAATCGGATGGGCTGAGGATTATCACAAACAAGCCATCGCACATGGGTGCGGTGGTAGGGTCTGTCTTAGGCGGTGTTGCAGTCTTATTTGCTGTGATTGGAATCGTTCTATTCTCATGGCGTCGACGCCGTCGCGGCACGGGAAAACATGTTGGGATTTCATTTCGAAGTGCTATGATGATGATGAAAAGAAACAAACAAGTAAGGATCACAGTCTCTCAATTGGACACGTACTGAAGCAACCACCCAGTGGGACGGTTCGCCTACGGTAGAGTGGGATCATCCGGAACCCTGGCCCTTCGATGCAGGGGAAGTTGCGGAGGACTTTGACGACTCCCAATCACAACTCGCACCGTCATTGTCGCGTTTCTCTCTGGTTTTGCATCCATCGGCCCCAACTGGTCTGTCCGCAAAGGAGCTTGCGCGGTTGCGCGCGGAAGCCTTGGTCTCTCAACACACCGACTCCCCCGGTGAATCAAGTGGATCTCAGCCTGCTGAGCCCGCTACGGTACCAGTTGTTACGGTTGAGCCGAGAGCGGCGATCCCAGAATCTGAAGGTCTGGGTCTACGCTCTGTAGTTGAATCTTTGCGGCGCGAGGTGCAACAACTTCGCACGGAAAGGCTTGATGCACCGCCGAGTTATGATGAACCATGAATGTATTAGGGGGGGAAGTGGGAAGTTGGTCGCATAGGTCGATTACTTGTAGGGCATGGTCCCATTTTACTTACCTTAGATATGCGTGTTGACCATGTGTTGAAGTTCACTATAATCGTAATGTAGATTTCATGTGGCAGACCAGAAAAGAGGATCGAAAACATGTGTGCGGCAGCGGCAACTTTTTGAGTGGGAGACATTTGTTTGTTTATGATCTCTGTCCCGCTTTCCTTTCTTGCATTTTGTAGAAAATGCCTTATGTGAGTGCTACGTGCTAGCCTACGACCTTGCATTGTTGTGGAGACCAAAACAGGCCTCAAGCAGCGGTCCTGATTGGAGCAGAGTCGGCTGAGATAAGATAGAATGTACTCAATCATAACGTAGCATGGCATAAAATTATGTTAGATGATATTTGGGCACTGAATATGAGACTGATCGCCATATCAGTCAAGTGCCCGAGTCTGATCTGATCAGTATTGGTCCATCCATCCATCTCACATCTCAACACCACCCCATGAGTAAGTTTAGAAAATCGTAAAAAAACTTAATTCAACGCCCTAAGTTTTACTTGAAGGAAATATTTGTTTTTCCTAAATTACATCTGAAGCTCTATTAACTAGCTTAGCTTATCATTAAGTACTTTAGACAACAATATTCTCGAATACAAAGACTGAGCGAAGTAAAATGGTATCATGCCCTACAAGTAACCGACCCATGCGAGAAACTTCCCAACTTCCCCTAATACATTCATGGTTCATCATAACTCGGCGGTGCATCAAGCCTTTCCGTGCGAAGTTGTTGCACCTCGCGCCGCAAAGATTCAACTACAGACCGCAGACCCTGACCATCAGATTCTGGGATCGTCGGACTCTGCTCGACCGTAACAGCTGGTACCGTAGCGGGCTCTGACTGAGAGTCACTTGATTCAGCCGGGGTATTTGCCTGTCGAGAAACCAAGGCCTCGGCGCGCAACCGCGCAAGCTCCTTGCTGGACAAACCGATTGGGACTGATTGAGACTCCGGATCGTGGATGTCTGCGACGGCTGTCCCAGCTTCGAGGGTCCCGAATTGCGGATGCTCCAACTCCACCAGAGGCATCAGCGCGCGTCAGATTGGAAGTCGTGATGCTCACCTGTGAGCTTCTTTCCATCATACCAGGTCGGAATGAAAACGGAGCAGGTTTATCCATAACACGACGCCGTCGACGCCGTGTGAAGGCAACGACTCCAATCACAGCGAATAAGGCCGCAACACCGCCCACGACAGACCCTACCACCGCACCCGTGTGCGATGGCTTGTTTGTGATAATCGTCAGCCCATTCGATTGTATTGCACGCACAGGGGCTCTGCCGGGGAAAGCCAGTTAGACATAAAAGAATGAAGGGACACGTTTTGCACGAACTTCAAGGCTAATGGCGCAAACATAGCACCTTGTGCAGGGCTAATGGTCATGATTGCTCGTTTAGCTACTACCCCAAGTATGACGTGTAAGTAGCTTACCTTGCCACTCCCCCCAAGGTGAACCCGTCATTACTACCATATTCTAGAGGGAACACTCCTGTGGTGATGTTGAAGGACGCCCGGTTGTGAACCTTCGAGATGAGACGCGAGCGCAGGTCTCCGTCTGGTGTCATACCAGCTACAAACAGGTTCCAGCCTAGAACATCCTCAGACAAAGCAATTTGAGTACCATAAAATACATACTAGGCGTCACTGTGTTTGTGTCTGTTCCAAGGCTATCAATGGGCATGCCAAATTTGCTGAACGTCGAATTCGACGCGATGTTGTCAATGAAACTGCTTTGTCCGTTGTATACCTGAATCCCATCAGCCACGACATGAATTAAGTAGACACCGACACCGACCGACGATTCCACCAAATTAGTGCCCAGCCATACATCCGCAAATAGATTGTAACCCAATGTCCATGAGTTAGGTTGCCCGTAGTATACCGCGAGGAGATGTTGATCGCTGCTTAATGCAAGGCTCTTCCATTGACCGTACAGGTGCACTGCTGCACTCTGCGGAACAAATTAATTTCACCGACTCTTGCTACGTAATGAACCAGTACAGACGGAATATTTCTCGGCATCGGCTGCCTGCTTGACGATTGAACTCATATTCGACATGGCTTGAATAGCAATGATTCCCTTGATCGCAAGGTTCGTTTGGTTACTGACGGACAAACCATCTCCAGATAATCTGCATCGACCACTGTCAGTGGTGGGCAGTCTGACGACTGACTGAAACAACTCACTGATCCTTAATGGACAGAGTTGAATTCATCAAATAGTCCGCCCAGTGAGTCAGTAACGAGTACTATCGAGATCCATCAAACCATGCTTGAAAAAAATCAGAGTGTGGTCATACATATCTACTTATGAGGCTTCCATCCCCACTTGCGCGCGCATAAGCGTAGGTCATAATCAGCATATTCCCAGATTCTATGGAAAGAAGCTGATCAGAAATCCACAAAGCTAGCGTGAGAGGTACAAACGTTCGACACCCTGATTATGGCTCGAGTTGCTGCCAGTGACATTGGGATAGCTCGATCCTACACATAGCGTCTAAATACCTCAGCGTTGCTCATTCTATATCACTTACCCAGATCGGTGGTAGCATATGGAATGGAATAGTTAGGCGATGCTTGAAGTCGAAATAGAGGCTCGAGGAGAGGTGCACCGAGGGAGGGATCAATGTACATGAACGCAGGAAATGCAGAATACAGCGTCTCGACAGCATTTACTCGACTTGACACCTCAGACTTAGTCTCTCATAAGATGGACAAAGCGATTGACTCACTTGGTCGCCTTCCCACCGATATTCTTCATGAACATCATCACATCTGACTGATTGGGGTTACCAAGCCCATCAGGCCCAATTGTGAGCTGGGTGCTACCATAGACTTGGGCGATCGAGAGAGAAACCAAGTCTCCAAGTAAATTGGAGACAGAAGCGGCAGCCTGAAGAATCTTTTGGTCCAGCCGTTGAGCACTCGAGGATGCATTGTTGAAATTGTTTAGGAAGTCAACGATCTGTATCTAGAGGTTAATACACGATTTCCCTACAGGAAGAGATGCAGCAACTAACCAAGGATCCGTCATCAGTATATTGTGACTTGTAATACAAACTACGTTGTGTCGGAGGAGCACCAGATAGATCGGTGTAGTTGATGGCAGGTTCTATAGTGTAGCCGACTGACCAGACCACAGGAGCTTGTGTAGATTGGATGGTGCCGAGATCGCGAGATATACCAAATACAGGGAAATTTTTGTCAATGACGCGGAAGTTCGAATCCGGTTGGTTGTCTAACTTGCTGTCGTTCAGAAACTGGCCGCGGGAGACGGCATCCGGTGCAGTCTTGTAGGTGATATTGTCTCCCTGAATCACATTCTAAGTAACGAAGAGTAGATAGAAAAGTACAACTCACAGCCTTCATGGCATAGTATAGTGTACCCCATTCCGCCTGGTTGCTGATCTCCTTGAAAGTTTCCTGTGTCTGCAGTTTGACACTGTGGTAGATGACCTCGCTGTTCGACGTCGTGCTCCACTGGATCGCCTGGTTTGGATCACCCGAGTTCCATTCTCCAACGAAGTTGAGAGACAGGATGGTCCTCAGATAACGATTTCACGTACCTCCGCTGACATCTGAATACACTTGTACGGCATGAGCGCTGCCATCTAGTGACCCTGCAGTGAAGGCCATGTACGAGAACGGGATGGATTGCTTGACCCAGTCTCCGGGCTTTAAATGACGCATATGGAGATTTTAGATGCAATAGAAGAGTCAAAACGAACCTCGATAGGATTCAAGAAAGTAAGATTGAGTTCCATGGGCCCAGCTTGTGCGGTGAACACGGTTTGTGTAGGCGTGACCACTACATTAGTCAGGTTCACATCTGTCACCATGGACTTCAAGCTCGGGGAAATCTGCAGACTGGAGCCATTGGCATTTCCCAGGAATGAATAGGGCAGCCTGTCGATAAGCACTAGGACGGCCCAACCGAGGATCCGAGGCTGACGAGGATGAGGATTCCGCAGTCAGTCTAACATGAGAGACGAACAAACCTGGGTATTATCATAAGTCGTCGGCCATATTTCACCAAATCTGGTCCCGTTGATAATGTTGTCCCAACAATTGAGATATGGAGAGCGAACAGCGAGAGGGACCGCTGGAGGAAAGAGTGTTCGCTGGGCTCTTGAGTAAGGGCAAAGGAGAAGAGCGAGGGATAGCAAGAGCATCATGTTGAACTGTGATAGGATGAAAGACATGGTATTTTTAGCTCGTCAAGAGCACCAGCTCTAGGCATGGGGGGAGAAAAACGACAGCAGAAAAGTTGGCCACTCGCAGAGTGGAGTGGGATAAAGACAGCCTGAGCCGGGTTCAGCTGAACCGTCCAAATTCCGGGTGGGGGGTCAACGTAAGCTGTCCATACTAAAATGAATGATTTTCAGTATACGTGCGCGTTGCTCTTTGCTGTTGATGATACGAGGCAGTGCGAAATGATCGCATCGTGCTGTGATTTGCATTGACCGGACCACTCAGAGAGCCGTCGGCTCGCGAGTCTGGTCTAACATACATTGTCAATAGCAGCTTTCAGAGACTGCACATGCACCAACCCAACCGATAATGAAGCGGTAGTCAATCGCCCTGCAGAGTTCGCGGAAGCTCGGACTCGATTTAGAGCTGATCCGATCGACTCGGTGGAGACCCATCAATCACGTCAGGGCAAGTAAAATTTCACTATCTTACAACATTCAATCCCCTTTCACAACTTTTTACATTTAGACGATATGGTCAAAAGTAACTTTACTTATGGCCAAATTCTAGGTTACTTTTACTTCTGCACTTGTACGAGCTTGTACCAAAAAAGATGCAGATGTGATACTGATGAGTTTCATGAAGAATATCAGTGGGACCAGCCCAAAGCGAGTCAACCCTGGTTCGCGCCCGCTGATATATCAGTTCATGAATTTGTCAGGTATGGCCGACCATCCCTGTTACTGTATCCAGGGTACATCTCACAGCACGAGATGCGCGCAGAGAAACGGGAATTATACAAATAGCGTGGAGCAACCGGGACACTTCACTTCTCCGAATCGATGCATTAATTAGGGAAATCACTCTATAAACCCCTCAATTTTTACATCTCATTCAGACCGAGCACCTATGTATTACACGCTTTTGCCTAGGATTTTTTTTTGTCGTACGTTGAACGAATAATGTTGAGCCAGAGATGTCGTGCCAAGCATGTGGTCATGTGATAGAACGAATGGATGGAGCGCCACGCGAAATCTATATATGCCTGACGTGACCGTTACCGAAGCGATAACTGGTCGCCGTACCAGTCTAGTCTCGCCCAAATGGCGCAGAGCTCTCACTCCACGGCAACTGGGACTCCCACACCTTCTCGAGGGCAAACCTCTCCACCGATATCCTCCATATTGCCGTTGTTGGCGCCTTTATTCTCAGCCGGATTATCAGCTCTTTCGTATGTCGTCTGGCTCTTCAACACCATTTTCCTCTCCCTCCTCGCTCCATTCCTGGTCATTATCCCCATCATCATCTACCTCCTTTCCCCCATCATCGTCTCCTCGCAAATTCTTCTCGATCTTTTCATCCTCTTGCCGTATCGCGTCGCCTCGTACTCTTCACAAGCCCTCTATCCGATATACGCGTTCCTTGGCGTGGCGTGTCTCTCCGGGGCAATTCTTGGCTTTGGAGGGCGTCAAATCGTGAGTTTGGTTGGATGGGGACTCTTGGGGGAGAGCCAAAATACTCGGCGAAGCGGATCCCCATCGCGAGCACGGCCCCAACCCCAAAGGAGGCCATCTGTGTCTGTCTCTGCCCGGGGAAAGCGGAAGGTCAGCGTGAAAATGGAGGATTGAACCTTGCCGATGTGGTGCGTGGCGCATTCGTTCCCTCGACGTCCAGAATAGCTCATAAGTTGGCTGGCTCACTCTCAATCTGTTGGGGTAAGGCGCTCCGCCCTTCCTGTCCCTGATCATATGTTTTATGGCAGAATTGTACTGATTCACTTTTGCGCGCTTGTATTGGTTCATGTAGTCTTGATCATTAGAATGCAATGACACTGACGATATGGGACTGTCTGAAGTCGCCTCTGATACAATAGCCAAGAATTGTTTACTTTAGCTTGTCTCATGTTAGATGTATTTGAGAGATTACAGCCGAAGCATGGCAGCCCATTGCAAGCTGTACAAGTCAATTATTTCTTATTTGAGTCATACTGTACCAGCTGTACATGTAAACAAACCAAACCTCCGTTGACAGCTCAGCATCATTACACTTATCATTAATTTACTTTTATAATTGCATCTCAATTTTTTATTGTAAACCTACTTATAAGTAGAAGGACTCAAATAGGGTTAGGGTTAGCACAATGTACCAGCAAAAAATAGGGCCCACCCAGCCCGAGGGTCGGAGTGGGACAGGAAAATATTGAGACGGTGCATGAGCCGAAGCCCATACAAACCGCAAGTTCCCCCTGGGGACAAGGTCGCCGTGCTATGGGAGGCCCTCACAGCCCATGAACCCAGGTACATGAAGGGATTTATGCCATCAAGGTAAGTATGAAGATTTCTGGTTCTGGTCTCAGGGCTTATAAACGCTGACGGGTTGCGCACGGACCATCACTCTCATAATAACGCGACGCGGGTGAAATAACGCCGCTCCCCTTGCTTGTCCACCACCAACCTTGACTCGAACCGCGCATACAAGCACCTGTATACAAGTAGATAGACAAGACCTCCCCACTTGATAGTGATTCATGTCGCCAAACCTTGCCAATGGTATAATACAGTACCCTTCGTTAAACACCAACTCAGCATCACATGGTGTTAACCAATATGTCTCCGACCCACCGTGCTATTATCTTTTGTAACGATCTTCCGATTTACAAGTGCAATCAGACACTTGTTGACTCGCGCTTGATTGAGGTCAGGAGGCACAATCATCTCATTCACTGCATCCCGTCAACGAGAATAAAAAGAGGATGCAGGACCACAAAATAGCAAATGAACTCACGTTTGAGGCCTCTCCCGTCGCTACCCATGAGTCGTTCTATAACCATCTCGATATTGCGACGTAGAGTCTGTGTGGAATGAGAGGATACAGTCATAGATCCAACAACCCCGCAGGCACTCACAGGGTCACTCCCCCTGAACTCGAGCGGAAGCGATGAGATGACTTTCTCAATCGCCATCTTTATAGCAGAAGCGGAATGAGCACGAATGCCTTCTCTGAGAGGAAGACGCAAACCAAAGAAAAAGAAAAAGAAAAAGAGGAAAACCACGCACACTCCTCTCTTTCTTCTCTTTCGGTGTTAGCTTTGGCTTGCCCTTTTTCTTCACCTTCAGGACAGCAGATTTAGATGACTCCGGTGCGAGGGACCCATCTGCGAACGTCGTGGCATCTACCAAAGCGGTCGTATTCGTCATTTCGTCTGACTTCGCGCTAGCAAGCGTGTGCGCCTGGGCGGCCGCCGAGAGCGCGGCGCGCGCATCCTCCTCTGGTCAAGATCCCTGCTCGGTAAACGAATGGCCGAGATAATCAGCATCGAGGAACGCACCAGCCCTCCGCTTCGCAAGGACGAACGACGCCTCCGTTGGTGCCTGTATCACAAAAAATTTGGGAATAGGATTCGAAACTCATCCCGTCAGAAAAGTTGGTTGCATCAAGTATCCACGCAACGCACCTCAGGCCACTCCACCGTGAGCGCGTTCATATTCATCACATATAACCAACTTGAGAACGCCTCGTTGAACGTGTCGAGAGAAGCGCTGAGGGTGCGCAGCCCATCGATGTTCACGCGTAGTGTCTCTGCCTCGTCTGCGAGCTCTGCGAGCGCCGGCTCGAGGAACCCCAGACCGTGTGGCGCTTCGGGGTGAGCACCCGAGCGGGAGAGCGCGAAGAGAGAGCCTTGTGAGACGCGCCGTAGTGGTGTCCGATGTGGTGCGGGACCTGGCATAGTGTACGCGGCCTAATGAGAGAATAGGACGCCACTAGTTGTTGTTAGAGCGCGACAACCAGATCTGCTGACGTCATCACCACCAGAGTGATGATATGGTCGGGATCGACAATAGATCATAGATTAGATATAGATCCGTCGAGCCTCGGACAGTCGGAACAGCGAAACGAAACACACACTTTCACATCACACCTAAGCATAATACGTACTGTACGTGACCGCCTCTTTCTACGCGCCGCGGAATACGATTCAAAAAAAAAAAAGAAAAGAAAAAAACACACACAAAGACCGTCGGCCGCTGTAATATTTCACTTCACACCCCGCCTGGGCTTTGTTGGGCAGCCCTTGCGCACAGATCAGACTTTCATCAATCACATCAAGAAGCCCCAAAAAAGTTACACGAGTGGATAACATACAGCTCATTTCCTATTCTACTCTGACGCGTACGATAGCCGATGTATCTCCGTTGATTGACAATACGGTGAATGAGTACTCCATTATTGTTTTATTCATAGCCGAGAATCGTCAAGCAGGAGCTGTCCTCCCTCGTCACCGTGGTCATTGTGAATCCCGGGTTCGTCGTATAAATGCCTTAGTTGGTGGTTCGTACTTTTTTTTTCCGATTCCACTAACGTGCGCCTTATGGTACAGGTGGTTCGTACATGTCCCTATTGCAGTGCCACTATTATTCTCTGACCTTTGGACCCATTCTCGCTGTGGCTTCGGTCCTGTATGCCTTACTCTGGCCTCTGTTGTGTTACGTCAGTACTCGAGATCTAATTTACCTCCGTCTGCGTCATCTTTTGCTCAAATCTAATGTTGTCTTGATCTACATTTGGTCTGATGAGGAGATGAATGAGACATGGTGCATGATGTATGATGTTGCAAACTTAAGAAGTTAGGTGAGAAACCGCGGACGTGTGCGTATTGTCTGTAGGGACAATAATAGGCTAGGGCGCAGCCTTTAGGCCCCAAGAGTATGGTATAGGAGGTTAGTCAACTACATGAACTAGCTACTTGTAGAGTATAAGGCGGGTGGTGTAGTCCCCGCGTACAGTGCCTGTGTATTCCTGTGTATATACTGTGTGCTAAGTACTACGGTATATGTACAGTAGCTCGAAAAAGTAATGCATCACGTGACAATTTTTGAAGATTTGGGTGATTCTCAACGACAACATAAGTAATCCAAGTTCTGTAAATTGCTGAGGCTTCCCACTGCTTCTGGGTTCAAATGCGACAAACATTTTCCAAAAAAAATAATAAATTGAAGTGTCAGGAGAGTAGATACTGTAAATGAGATGTTGCAATACTTTTTCGTATGGTTAGTCCGAGCGCTAGTAATGAGTAAATGAGACGCAAATCAAAAGTGATCAAAAATCCGTTTTTAGTATTTAGTCCAGGCCCCCTTTGCCTCTATTAACGCCTGCACCCGGGCTGGCATACCCTCAAAAAAGGTCTGAATATAATCATCTTCAATCCCCTCCCATTCCTCCTGCAATGCGACCCACATATCCTCAGCATTGCGCGGGAGAGGGTTTCGCGTGCGCACATCCAGATGGTTCCATACATGCTCAATGATGTTCATATCTGGGCTGCATGGGGCCCAACCCAAGAC